>VZQC01004044.1:235458-253934 GCA_009823505.1 Rhizomys pruinosus | reverse complement strand
GATAGTTCCAGGATATTTTCAAGTTGAATTTAGAGACTGATACAGAAAGGACATTTTAAAATATTTTTATATTGTATATGTATATATGTTATGAAGTGTCTATAGCAGGAAGTTTCCACATGACTCTCTTTCTTTCTTTCTTTCTTTCTTTCTTTCTTTCTTTCTTTCTTTCTTTCTTTCTTTCTTTCTCTCTCTCTCTCTCTCTCTCTCTCTCTCTCTCTCTCTATATATATATATATATATATATACATACATATATATAGCAATAAGGAGAAGGGTAGGATAGGAGAGGGGTTCTAAATACTATCAAATTATAATACATAAAACTTGCAAAAATTCAGTAAAGACAGAGCTCCAGTTGGTGGGGCTCAGTCTTTGATATCTCCCAGGACTTTGGTGGAGTTTGTGAAGCAGGATCTGGCTTTATCTAGTGATTGGATTCTGGCACAGGGCAATGTGTCATTAGGAAACAGCATCACCAGCTGAATTTCACTCAGTGAGGCTTAGACTCCTGCACATGTTTAGAAAGGAGATGCTTCATGTAGAGAAAGAATGAGATGCAGACTCTTGCACATGTGTAGAAATGAGATGCCTCATTATAGAAAAACAGTTATTGAAATCAGAGCTGATAACATGAACTTTGGCCCAGATTGTATCAGTTACAAGCCATTTGACTTTGATATCCCAGTCTAATATCCCAATCCACTAATTTTTTCTGTACATAAAGAAAAGAACAATCTCTCTAGCCTAATTTGACTGCCTAACTTGTTGCAAGTTTGTTTCGAGAGAATTTATATGAAGTGTCTTCCAGATATGATCTGTGCATAGAAGAGATTATCATTTTTTAATTTTTTAAATAAGTTTCCTTTATTTAGGAATAGCAAGAGAGGGTGACAACTAATGACCACTGTGCCATGTTTACTTGACCAATTGTGTCATTGTTTAGATTATGAACCTAGAAATATTATATGAACATGAGGATTAGCAGTTGATTGTTAGGCTGTCTTGGGACAAATAGATAATGTACATGCTAGTCTTTCATCACTGTAACCAAAACATTTAACATAATAAGGTTATTAATGGTTTGAAAGTTTTATTGTGACTCTGGTTCCAGAGGTTTAGTTCATTGCCTTTGTGCCCTTGTCTGTGCTCAGGCAGTATAACCCAGTACTAGCTGTCATTTCTTGGTTGCCAGACATCAGAGAGTAACTAAGGGAGCAGGGATCTGACAGCCCCTTCAAGGACATACCCCAGTAACCTAACTCCCTCTGTGTTGGTTAAATATATTGTCTGTTGGTCCTTTAATCACACGTGGCTGCAATCCACACTATGTTCTTCCTTCCTAGAACCAGGCTGGCAGCTTCACAAGGCTACAAGCCTCCTGCCAGCAGGAGACAGTTCCTAGGCTGTGCTTCTGGCAAGGAGGGGGGAAGGGACCGTGAGAAGTCACCCAATGAGAAATGGAAGACACAGACTCAAAGCGTCAGTCTGGGAGACAGACTCTGTTTTATTCATGCCAGCAATGTGTTTATATACTAAAAGCTACTGTGTTCTGGGCAAGGAAGTACGGGGCAGGAGGAAGGGAAGGATGAGCCACCTTGACTCCTACCTGGGGGCTGCAGAGCTCCTGTTTGTGCAACCAGTAAACTAGAGGTGTGACATTTTGCTCAATACCTCAAGGGAAGGGGATATCCGGTTCTGGAACTTTGCAGAGATAGGCGAGCCAGGAAAAACTGCAATATGCCAACCTCATGGAGATAACTCAGGAAGTTCCAGGACAGGTCTTAAGGTCCACCTTGAGCTGGGCAAAGTTTCATTCCTGCTTAGTCCTCATCTTTTTTAAAAAAAAAATAAAATACTTTTACTGATGTTTTGTGTATTTCATACATCATTTTTCAGTCCAATTTAGACATATTACTCCCCTTTCCCTGCCCCCCACCCCACACCAGTTCATGCATTCTGCCTTACATATCTTGCATCTTTTTCTCAGTCTTTTTAAAGGTTTTCTCTGTAGAGGTTTATTGTTTGGGGTAGAATTTAACTGTATCAATCAGTTCTTTGGCCCAGACCTTATGTAATTATTGTTCTCTCCCATTTGTATTATACCAAAATATTCCTATATAAATGTCACCAAAATTATGACCTCTGAAAAATAAATTATATGTTAATGCCAAAATATGTTTAGGAATTCACATTTTCGCTTTAAGTTCATGATACTCTAAAATATGAATACACACCTTCTACCCAAACACTGTTTGATTTGGAAAGACGTTTCCTAGACTTTCTAAATCAGACAGCCACTGCATTGGAAACAACATCAACCATAGACAAATGGGACATCATTAAACTCAAAAGCTTCTGTACAGAGAAATAAACAACAGAGTGAAGAGAAAATCCACAGAATGGGAAGAAACCTTCACCAGTGATACATCAGATAGAGCACTAACATCCAGAATATATAAATTATTCAAAAAACCAAAGGATCAAGATAACAAATGACACTATCAAAAGATGGAATAAAGAGCTGAATAGAGAATTCACAAATGAAGAAGTGAAGATGGCTGAGAAACATCTCCAAAAGTGTTCAATGTCGCTAATAATTAAGGAGATGCAAATTAAAACCAGCTTAAGATTTCAATTTACCCCTGTAAGCCTGACCAAGATTAGGGAAAAAAATGACACCAAATGCAGAAGAGGTTGTGGGGAAAGGGTAACACTCATCCACTGCTGGTAGCAATGCAAACTTATGCAACCCCTAAGGAAAGCAGTGTGGACAACTCTCAAGACTGAAAATGAGCCCACTACCTGACCCAGTCATTTATACCACTCCTGGGTATATACCTACAAGTCATCTTATCGCAGAAACACATGGACATCTATGTTTATTGCAGCTCTCTTCAAAATAGCAAAAAGCTGGAATCAACCTAAATGTCCCTCAACTAACAAATCGATACAGAAAATGTGGTACATCTACACAACGGAGTTCTTATTCAGCAGTAAATAAAGATGACATCATGAATTTTGCAGGTAAATGGATGGAAATAGAAGATATAATATTAAGTGAAGTAACACAGTCCCAGAAAAACAAACGACGAATGATATGCCTCATCTGTGTATGCTAGCACCAAGTACCTAGCTGTAAGGCAAACTGAGCAGCATTAATATTATATTCCTAATGATCTGAAAACAACTGTGCTCTTATTTTTTTCACATAAATTTATTTTTATTATTTTTTTTATCAAATCTGGACCTGTGTCCCCCTATTCCCCCACCCCACCAGAGCTCATGCAGTCTGCCAAGCATGCTTTTCATCTCTTTCTCAGTCTTTCTCAACATTCTCCATGAGGAAGTTGAATGTTTTGAGCAGAAGTACAACTGTGCTCTTATGTAATGAATCCCTTAACAGGTTCTAGAATTAAAAAAAAAAAAGATGACATCATGAACTTTGCAGGTAAATGGATGGAACCAGAAGACATTATGCTAAGTGAAGTAACACAGTCCCAGAAAAACAAGCAACATATGGTGTCCCTCTTTTGTGAATGTTAGCACCATATTCCTACTTGCAAGGCAAACTAAGCATCATCTATGTTATATTTATTTTTTTATATGAAAGCAGCAGTATGATTAAAAGGTGAATGCCTTAATGGGCTTGAGAATTAACCTACCACTTATGTTCAGAATTTGTGATACTAGTATATGGATGGAGGATATGTATGCATATTTTACATAATATAAAATTAAAGGGAAAAATGTGAAAAAAAAGACTGAGAAAAAGATGCAAGACATGTATGGCAGAATGCATGAACAGGGGTGGGGTTGGGGTCATGGAAAGGGGAATGTGTCTAAATTGGACTGAGAAATGATGCACGAAATATGCAAAACATCAATAAAAATATTGTATTAAAGTATTGTAATAAATAAATAGATGACTTTCCTATTAAAAAAAATCTTTTCCTACAGCTATGTCTCATAAGCTGCTGCGATTTTCTCTATCACCTTCATTCAGAGTTTCGGGATTCACACTGAGGTCTTTGATCCACTTGGAGTTGATTTTTGTACAGGGTGAGAGGTGGGAGTTTAGTTTTGTTATTCTACAAATGGTGATCCAGTATTTCCAGTGCCATTTGCTGAAGATTCTATCTTTCCTCCATTGAGGGTTTTTGGCCCCTTTTGTCAAATATGAGGTTGCTGAAATGGTATGAGCTCAAGTTTGGATCTTCAGTTTTGTTCCATTGGTCAATGGGTCTGTTTATGTGCCAGTACCAGGCTGTCTTTATGACTATAGCTCTGTAATATAGTTTGAAGTCTGCTGATCCCCCTTGTACTGCACTTTTTGCTCAGGGTTGCTTTAGCAATTCTGGGTCTTTCGTTTTTCAGTATGAATTTAAGATTTTTTTCCAAGTCTGTGAAGAAACTCATGGGGATTTCAATTGGGATTGCATTGACTCTGTATATTAATTTGAGTAGAATGGACATTTTTACTATATTAATTTTTCCAATCCATGAGCATGGGAGGTTTGGCTATCTTCTGATGTCTTCCTCAACCTCCTTCTTCAGGGGTTTAAAATTTTTGTTGTAGAGATCTTTGGTATCTTGGTTAGGTTTGTTCCCAAGTATTTTTTTGAGGCTATTGTGAGTGGGAAGGTCTCCTTATATTCCTTCTCCAATTACTTATTGTTGGTGTAAAGAAATGCTAATGATTTTTCTAGGTTAATTTTGTATCCTGCCACTTTACTGATACTCTTAATTGTTTCTAGGAGTTTTCTGGTGGAATTTTTAGCATCCCTTAGGTAAACTATCATATCATCTGCAAAAAGGGATAGTTTTACTTCCTCTTTTCCAATTAGTACTCCTTTAATATCCCTTTCTTGCCTTATTGCCCTAGCAGATGTTTCAAGCACTATATTGAAGAGGAGTGGCGATAGGGACAGCCTTGCCATGTTTCCACCTTTAAGGAAAATGCTTCTAATTTTTCCCATTTAGGATGATGTTGGCTGTGGATTTGTTGTATATGGCTTTGATTATGTTGAGGAATGTTCCCTTCAGTCCAGTTCCCTCTAGAACTTTAAACATGAAGGCATACTGTATCTTGTCAAAGGCTTTTTCTTCAACAATTGAGATGATTGTGAGGTTTTTGTCTTTCAGTCCATTTATGTGTTTTATGATATTTATTGATTAACATATGTTGAACGATCCCTGCATCTCTGGTATGAATCCAACTTGGTCATGTTGGATGATCTTTTTGATGTGGTTTGATCTTTTGTATGCAATTTGCAAGTATTTTGTTGAGAAATTTTGCATCTATGTTCATTAATGAGATGGGTCTATAGTTTTCTTTTTTTGGTTGAATCTTTCCCTGGTTTTGGTATTAGAGTGATGCTGGCTTCATAGAAGGAATTTGGGAGATTTCCCACTGTATCCTTCTGAACAGTTTGAATAATAATGGTTGTAAGACCTCTTTAAATGTGTTATAGAATTCTGCTGTGAAACCATCTGTCCCTGGGCTTTTTTGATTTGGGACTTTTTTATTACATTTTCAAATTCCTCAAATATTATGGGTCTGTTTAGACTGTCAATCTCTTCTTGGTTAAGCTTTGTTGATTTCCAGGATTTCAGATATTCATCAATTTCTCTTAGGTTTTCAAATTTTGTAGAGTATAGGTTTTTGAAGTATTCACATATGATTGTCTGGATCTTTTCTTTGTCTGTTGTGATGTTTCCCTTTTTATCATGAATACTATTGATTTGGAGTTGCCCTTTTTTTTTTTTTAGGTTAACTGGTCTAGAGGTCTATCTTGTTTATCTTTCATAAAACCAGCTTTTGGATTCATTGATGCTTTATATTGTTTTCTTTGTTTCTATTTCACTGATTTCTGCTCTGATTTTTGTCATTTTTTTCCTATCTGTTGGGTTTAGGGTTAATTCATTGTTGTCTCTCAAGTGTCTTTAGCTGCAGTGTTAGATCATTTATTTGTTCCCTTTCTGTTTTTTTAATGTAGGCACTTAGGGCTATAAATTTCCCTCCTAGAGCTGCTTTTAAAGTATCCCACAGGTTTTGTTGTGTTGTATTGTCTTTTTTAGTTTAGTTTTTGTTTAGTTCCGTGAATACTTTTATTTCATTCTTTTTTTTTTTTTTTTTGTTTTGGTCTTTTCTAGACAGGGTTTCCCTGTAGCCCCAGCTGTCCTGGAACTCACTCTGTAGACCAGGCTGGCCTTGAACTCACAAAGATCTGTCTGCCTCTGCCTCCCTAGTGCCAGGATTAGAGGCATGCGCCACCATGCCTGGCATAATCTTTATTTCTTCCCTGACCCACTCATTACTCAGGGGTGTGTTCTTTAGTCTCCATGTGTTTTGTAGCTAGTAGGGCTTATTGTGGTGTTAATATTGAGCTTTATTGCATTGTAGTCTGATAGAGTGCACGAAATAATTTCAATATTTTTGTATTTCTTGAGATTTCTTTCACGTCTCAGTATGTGGTTGATTTTGGAGAATGTTCTGTGGGGTGATGAGTAGAAAGTATATTCCCTGGTGTTTGGGTGGAATATTATGTAGATGTCTGTGAGGTCCATTTGCTGTATTGTATTGTTCAGTTCTGATGTCTCTCTGTTTATTTTTTGTCCAGTTGATCTATCCAAGGGGGCTCAGTGGGGTATTGAAGTCCCCCACTATTGGTGTGGTGTGATTAATCTGTGTCCTGAGGTCCTGCAGAATTGTGTTTATAAAGTTTGGTGCACCTGAGTTTGGTGCATAAACACTTAGGATTGTGAAATCGTCATGGCTAATTGTTCCTTTGATAAGGATGTAATGGCCTTCTTTGTCTCTTCCAATTAATTTTACTCCGAGATCTATTTTGTCTGATATTAGAATAGCAAGTCCTGGGGCTGGGGAGATGGCCTAGTGGTTAAGAGCACTGGCTGCTCTTGCAGAGGACCCGGGTTCGATCCCCAGCACCCACATGGTGGCTGAGAACCGTCTTTGACTCCTGTCCCAGGGGAATCCAATGCCCTCTTCTGACCTCTGCAACATTGCATGACACGGGTGTGCAGACCTACATGCAGACAGTACATTCATACACATAAAAAAATAAATAAAAATTAAAAAAATAGGAAGTCCTGCTTGATTTTTGGTACCATTTTCTTGGAATATTTTTTCCATCCTTTAACTTTAAGTTGGTGTCTGTCCTTGAGGGTGAGATGGGTTTCTTCTAGACAGCATACAGATGGACTCTGCTTCCTAATCCATTCTCCCAGTCTATGTCTTTTGATTGGGGAGTTTAGACCATTAATATTTAAGGTTATTATTGAAAGATGTATGTTGCTTCCTTTCAACTTATTTTCTGTTTACATTCTTGGTCTAGGATTGTGTTTCTACTTTTATGCTTTTATTCAATTCTCTCTTTATTTGCTTGGGGATAGTTGCTCCTTTTCTCTGTTCTTTGAATTTCTTTGAGTATTTTATGAAGTGTTGGGGTTTTTGACATGTATTCTTTCATTTTGTTTGTGTCATGGAATATTTTTCTTTCTCCTTTAACTATAATTGACATTTTTGCTGGATATAGTAATCTGGGTTTGCAACTAATTTCCTTTAGTCCTGGGAGTACTTTGGTCCATGTTCTTCTGGCTTTCATAGTTTGCACTGAAAATTCAGCTGTAATTCTGATTGGTTTTCGCTTATATGTAACTTGTTTTTCTCTTGTGGCTTTCAGTATTTTGTTTTGAGTATCTTGTTCAGTACTTTGTTCAGTACTTTGTTTTGAGCATCTAGTATTTTAACTATGATAAGGTGTGGGGAATTTCTTTTCTCATCTTGTCTATTTGGTGTTCTATGTGCTTCTTGTATTTGTATGGGTTTGTCTTTTTTCATTTGGGGAAATTTTCTTCTATTATCCTGTTGTATTGAGCAATACCATTGTCTTGGGGATTCTTCTCCTTCTTCTATCCCTATGTTGTGGAGATTTGTTTTTTCATAGTGTCCCACATTTCCTGGTTGTTCCACTCTTGTGGTTTTTAAAATTTTTTCATAATCTTTACTTGAGGTTTCTAGCTGCATTGTGTTATCCTGCAGGTCTGATATTTTCTTTTCTGGTTCATCCATTCTGCTTCTGAGGCCAGATGTGCAATAACTTGTGAAAGGAGTCTCAGCCAGCGATATTCTTGACTAGGTTGGCCTGTGATTACATGTCTGTGAGAGACTTTCTTAATTGGGTTGAGTTGGGAAGACCCTCTTTGAAACACAGTTTCATGGGCTGGGCCCTGATATGAATGAAAATGAGAGAGGAAGCTAAATATAAACATTCATTGCTCCCTGCTTCTTGACTATGGGTACAATGTGATCAGCTGTCTGGAGCTCCTGCTGTGGAGACTTCCATGTAATGATGGACCTGGAACTGCAGGCCGGAATAAACCCCTCTCCCCTAAGGTGCTTTTGTCAGGGAATTTTATCACAGCAAAAGAAAAGCAATTAAGACAGGAAGTAAAGAACTGACAAGTTTCAAAAACTTTCTGAAACTTACAAGATTCACAAGGCTCCTCCCCAAAGTTATACAAGTAGTACCAACCATGTGGTAGAAGAGACCTTCCAACCAGCCTAGCTGCCTAAAAGTCCTGCAGAGAGCTCCAGATGTGTAGCATTTTTGAGTCACCCATACTTGAATGGGTCCTCTGGTGGAGCAGCTGCCTTTGAATTACCCACAAACCTCTAAGTAAGCACTGATCCATATTTCTTTAAATAACCCCAGTAAACTCACTGGTTCACTAGGCTAGATATGGATGGAATCATTTTTTTTAATCTGTCCTTGATGCCGTATCTGGGTGAATGGATGTTTGCTGGCATAGCCAGAAGAAAAGTCATGCAGCATATATCCTTCATGTTTCTCAAGGTAGCCATGACTTCACTGTCACCTAAAATGCCTATTGAGTGAAGATGTAAGGGATGATTATCTAAGGGGTGTTCCTTGGCTCCTATTTGGCCTATATCACCCTGTATTAGTCACTTTTCTGTTGCTGTGATAAAATACCATGACCAAAGGAACTTATAAAAGGAAGTGTTTATTTGAGCTTACGATTGATGGTTCCAGGGAATTAGAGTCCATTGTGGTGGGAGGCATGGCGGCTGGAGCTGGAGCAGCAAGCCAAGGGTCACATCTCGCAATGAGCACAGGAAGCAGAGAGAGCGACTGGAGACCACAAGGCTTGTTAAACTCACTAAGCCTTCCCCCAATAACGTACTTCCTCTAGCATGGCCACACCTTCTAAGACCTCCAAGAACAGTGCCACCAACTGGAGACAAATGTCTGAATACTTAACGCCTACGGGGGACACTCATTCAAACCACCACACACCCTAAACTAATGGAGGAATTCCCATGGGACCCGAGGTACTCAAGTTTAATATGAATTGGATAGGATAGTTAATACTGCCTGGAGTTCTGAAAGAGATTAAGCCCTAGGCTTATTTTTTAACAGTAATTGGATGAACAACATCCTTTCAGCATTTGGCTTCATATGTTTTCAACTTCTCAAGCAAAGGACCTGTTAGGTTATGTGGAAATCCTCTATCTCCATTTAATAAGCAAAACAAATGAGACAGGAAAAGAGATCCATGATCTTGACTAGTTTTTTTGATGTCTTCCATCCATTCTTATTACACAGATGTGGAAGGAAACTTAACAAGAGAGATTTTCTCATGTTTTGGAAGAGGTCCAGCATAAAGAAAGGCTAAATCTTGGTCTTATACTAGAAAAGATTATCATGATCACTCATGCAAATTGTAAGAAGCCATGTGGCCAGCAAGTGATCCCTAAATAGTACATATGCTGCACTCAAATCCCCAGACAGTAGTGTATTACAACCTCCCTTTGTTTCAGGCTGAACTTGGTCTTGTTTATTGAGCTGGGTTAGAATGTACATGGATATTGAAAAAAAGAGCACAAAAGCATATATCAGCCATCTAGATTAAAGTGCATTCTTCTGAACCTACATCCCTTTGGCAGTTTAACATTATATGTGCTTATAGCACTAAAAATCAACCTTCATTAACACTGCATCCCCATTCTGATGGAATTCTATGAGATTTTAGCATGATAAATTCATTCTTTTCCCAAAGTTAAATTTCTAATATAAATTTTCTTTAAAAGCAGAGCCTACCGAGGCCTTCTGTTAAATAACCCTAGCTGTAAACCAATTTGAAGCAGAAAAGTAATCATCTCTCCAAGGAACAGAGTACTTTTGCACCAGTCCCCCATAGGCTTCAAGTATTCAGACATTTTGTCCTAGTTGGTGGTGCTATTTGGGTTGGTCTTAGAAAGTGTGGCCATGCTGGAGGAAGTACGTAATTAGGGGTGGGCTTAGAGAGTTTAAAAAGCCTTGCTAGTCTCCAGTGACTCTCTCTCTCAGCTTCCTGTGCTCATTGGAAGATGTGATTCTTGACTATCTGCACCAGCTCCTACCACCGTGCCTCCCACCACAATGTACTCTAATCAATCATAAGCTCAAATAAACTCTTCCTTTTATAAGTTCCCTTGGTCATGGTGGTTTTATCACCACAACAGAAAAGTGACTAATACAACAGGTGACATGAGACTGCAGGCTACCTGTGAAGATGCAGTTACAGTGGTTGGGATTGTTGGCTGCCTTGCCAATATCATCACCTTTGCAGTGCCTGTGCAGGACACCGAGAACTGCAATGAGAAACTCGTGGGCATCCTGTTGGCCATATTGTGCTAAATGATGAGCACTTAGGTGCAGTAACATAGTGAAAAGAATGGTTTCCAGAATATAATTCTCAAAAGACGGCTGGCAGACTGGACAAAACTGATATTGACACCACTCTAAGTCACTTCACATAGGTACCAGATAGAGAAAAAGATGTCTCTCAGAATTGGAATGTTAGTGAAGACCTGGATAATTCAGTTTATAAGGTTATTTTTTGCCAAGATTTATTAATCCTCATATTTGAAATAGTTTTCTCCTCCTTGGGTAATGTCTTGTTTAATTTGTTACCAGGAAGAATAGTTCTTGCCAGGAGTCAAGTTAAAAGTGATTATCTGCTATACTTTACTTAGTATCTTAAAAACTGCAACTCTCATTTCAGCTCCCTTTACACTCTGAAATAACATACTTGATTAAATTCTAGCACAGCTTCTAACAGCATAGGGCTATTATATCTATATATCTATATATTTATATATCTACATATCTATATATCCACATATCTACATATCTATATATCTATATCTATATCTATATTCCCCATCTCTTCCTTCCAATGCCTGCCTGAGAAAGCTCAGGATGATGCTATTTACTATTTGTTCTAGGCAACGCCCCATAATAAGGTTCTGTCTGACCTTTTCAGTTCAGCTTCTAAAACAGGCTTACAATTGTGAATATGTGTGTTTGACCATTTGGAAAGGTCTCTGGGGAGTGGGCTGGAGAGATGGCTCAGTGGTTAAGAATGTTGGCTGCTCTTGCAGAGGACCCAGATTTGGTTCCCAGCATCCACAATGGGGCTAACAACCATCCATAACTCCAGTTCCAGGGGATCTGACACCTTCTTCAGACTTTTGTGGGTATTGGATGACATGGGTGCACTTGCATGTAAACTGAATTCAGTTCCCAGCACCTATGGTAGGTGGTTCACAACTACCTGGAACTCCAGCTACAGGGATATCTGACATTTATGGCCTCCTTGGGCATCTACATGTGTGGGTGCATGTGTGCGCACACACCACTACCACCACCACTACACAATTAAAAAGAAACAAATTACATCTTTTTCTTTAAAAAAATGTTTTTGAGAAAGGGTCTCCCTGTAACCCCAGCTGTCCTAGAATCCAATCTGTAGACCAGGCTGGCCTTGAACTTACAGAGATCTGCCTACCTCTGCCTCCCAAGTGCTAGGATCAAAGGTGTGCACCACCATGCCTGGCCTAAGACAGTTCTTAGCAGCCATGTAGGTGCTGGGAATCAAACCCAGATCCTCTGCAAGAACAGTTGGTGCTCTTAACCACTGAGCCATCTCTCCAGTCCCCCCAAAGAAACAAATTACATATTTTTCAAATCAGGGAAAATATCTACATCATTGGAGTAGTGAAGATTTTTAGGCTAAAATATCAGACACAAGGACAACAAAAACAAAGTAAAAATGAATTATATTGATCTAATATGCTTCTGCACAGCAAAGGAAATGGAATGAAGAGACAATCTACACAAAGTGTTTGCCAATAGACATATGTTAAGAAATTAATATCCAAATTATATAAAGGAACATTCAAAACACAACAGCAAAAGTTCAAAAGTATCATTAAGAATGAGCAATAGCCCTAAATAGAAAAATTTCAAGAGAAGACATAGAAATGCCCAACCAATACATTAAAAACAATGGTTAGCTACATTGATCGTCCCACAAATATTAATCCAAACAAAATGAAGTATCACCTCACCCCAGTAAAAATAAATGTTGACTAAAGGAAACAAGATATATTGGTGAGGATGCAAAGCAAAGAGAAACTATACCCACTGTTAGCAGGAATTTGAATAAGTACAACAGTGTTGAAAGCAATATGGAGTGTATTCAAGACATTAACCATTGAACTAACATATGATCTAGCAATTGCACAACTGGGTATATGGCCAAAGAAACACAGAAATCAATATATACTCCTGGGTACAAACACATACTCCCATGTTTACTGCAGTGCTATTTGCAATAGCCATAAAATGGTACCAACAGAATTGTCCATTAATGGATAAATGAACAAAATGAATATTTTAATTCCTTGTATGGGAATGTGAGCCTGTGTGTATGTGAGTGAATGTGGAAGACAGAGGTCAATATTGGTTTCCTTTCTTAGTTTCTAACTTAATTTTTGAGACAGAATCTCTCAATGAAACGGAAGCTTGTCTGTTCAGCTAGGCTAGCTGGTCAGCAAATTCTTATGATTGCCCTTTCTCTGCTTTTCTAGCACTGGGGTTATGGTCTCACATCACTCTAGGTAGCTTTTTATGTTGCTGCTATGGATACAAACTTAGGTCCTCGTGCTTGTGCAGCAAGCACTTTACCAGCTGAGTCATCTCTTTAAAATCTTTTAATTATTTTTAAAACATTTTATTGGGGAGCTTCATCCTGAGAAGCCCCATTCTCTCCTCACACTCTGTCTTCTTTCTAGCCTTGAGCCCAGGCCCTGTCCTGCTCTTCTGCCTCAAAACTTTGGACTAGCTTCTTAACCCAGACTAGCTTAATCCTCTAGCATGGGTTGTTAGACATTCCACAGGCTGTCTTTCCCTCCACCTTGCTCCTGGCTTCCTGATCTGCCTACCACGAACCCATCTACTACCCTGGTAAGATCTCACCCACTGCATTTTGATTTCCCTGCAGCCTGAATAGCTTCACTCACCCCACATTCTGTCCCCCTTTTAGTTTTGGACTCAGGCCTGATCTTTCTCTTCTGAATCAGATCTCTGGACTATCTTACTAACTCAGACTAGTTTAATCTTCTAGGGTAGTTTGTTAGACCCTTCACAGGCTGTCTGCACCTCCACCTTGCCCTTGGCCTCATGATCTGCCTGTCACAGACTTGCCTACTATCCAGACCAACCTATTACCCTATGAGAACCTGAAGCACACACCAACTGACTTTTCAAACCTGAGCAAAAAGCAACCAAGCTACAGAAATAATATAAATAGAATAAAACTTCAACTAAAGAAAGGCAGAGTAGAATTTCTTATTGGACACACAATTAATAAAACACATCCATATGCCCAAACAGCAATACAAAAACACAAATCTGAAAAACCAAGAGAGTATGTCCACAACAAAACCCACCAGCCCTACAGAAGTGTACTACAATGAGAATCACACTGAAGAACCCCACAACACAAAATGTAAACAATCATAAGCATGATCAAAGAACTTAAAGAACATACAAATAACTCAAAGAACTCAAAGAGGATGGACATTAGATATGAATGTATGACAGAAGCTCAAGAAAATACAAATATGTAGATGAATTAAATAAGAAAAACAATTCAGGATTTGAAAAGTGGATTCACACAAAAAATGGAAATATCGAAGAAAACAGAAAATGAAATGAAGATTATTTAAATTGAATAACTCAATATGTCAATTTGAAATAACAGACGAAAGCCTCAAAACCAGAATGAATGAAATAGAAAACAGAATATCAAGACTGGATGACAAAGTTGAAGAACTGAACTGCTTGAGAAGACTATGAAAAATAAAACTCCCACAAGAATGGAATACACGGGAATTGTGAGACACCATGAAAAGATCAAACCTGTGTTCACTTCAGCAGCACATATACTAAAATTGGAACGATACAGAGAAGATTACCATGGCCCCTGCACAAGGATGACACGCAAATTCGTGAAGTGTTCCATATTTTTAGATTATGAAAAATTTTAAAAATACACAAAAGTGGAACAACGAGGAACTGTGGGACACTATGAAAAGATCAAACCTCCGCATCATAGAGGTAGAGGAAGGAGAAGAATCCCAAGAGAATGGTATTGATCAGATTGTCAACAGAATAATAGACGAATATCTCCCCAAACTAAAAAAAGACAAACCCATACAAATACAAGAAGCACATAGAACACCAAATAGACTAGACCAGAAAAGAAACTCCCCTTACCATATCATAGTTAAAACGCTATACGCCCAAAACAAAGACAAAATTCTGAAAACCACAAGAGAAAAAGAACAAGTTACATATAAGGGGAAACCTATCAGAATTACAGCTGGCTTTTCAGTGCAAACTATGAAAGCAAGAAGAACATGGACCAAAGCATTCCCAGTGGTAAATGACTATAAATGCTAACCCAGGTTACTATACCTAGCAAAAATGTCAATTTCAGTTGAAGGAAAGAGAAAAATCTTCCATGAAATAAACAAGATGAAAGAATACACGTCCAGAAAAACCAACCCTTCAGAGAATACTTGAAGCAATTCAAAGGACAGAAGAGAGAAGCAACTATCCCCAGGCACCTAGAATGAGAAATTAATAATAGCATAACTGCAGAAGTAGAAACCTAGACTAAAAATGCAAATGGATAATAAGGTGATAGGAAGCAACACACACCTCTCAATTATAGCCTTAAATATTAATGGACTAAACTCCCCAATCAAAAGGCATAGACTGGGAGAATGGATTAGGAAACAGAATCCATTGATATGCTGCCTACAAGAAACCCATCTCACCCTAAAGGATAGGCACTAACTTAAAGTGAAAGGATGAAAAAAATTAGTCCAAGCAAATGGCAACAAAAGGAAAGCAGGAGTTGATATTTTAATATCAGACAAAATAGACTCCAAAGTACAAGCAACTAGAAGACAAAAAGAGGGCTATTACATCCTTATGAAAGGGAACATCAACCGGGGCTGGAGAGATGGCTCAGCACTTAAGAGCGCTGATTGCTCTTGCAGAGGACCTGGGTTCGAATCCCAGCACCCACATGGCAGCTAAGAACCGTCTTTTTAATTTTTTATTTTTTTAGGATATTTTTATTTCTTTTTTTTAACAATAAGTAATGAGTACAAGCATCCTTCATGTAAAACCAACTCGCAAGCAGTTGTGCCCAAACCCACACAGCCAAAGGCTCCCACCATCCAGCTGGAGGGACTAATATGTACAAACATGTTGATCAAATAAGTATCCAGACTATGTTGCTGTAGTTTCACCGTTCACCCCAATCACAGCCCTTACATTCTACCATGACCCCTCTTCTGCAGATTGTTCCCTAGGCTTAGAAAAGGGGCACAGGTGGACGAGAAGCAAAACAGTCTACTTTCTCTGGAGATGTCGTTTGGGACTCTGATCAGTTCTGGCTGTTTCCTTTCATGGGTTGACAGTTTGTCCAGGAATAACCTTTCAATCCTACTAATGAAGCACAAGCAATTAGTTACATAGGTATTTAAAAAGTACTAATTATTATGGTAAGTTACTTTGGTATAGACACAGATGTTTGCATGGTATGCTAATCCATGAATTATATTTTTCTGTAAAAGACGACAAGGTCTTACTGTGGCTTATAACTTCTCCTAACCACTAGAGGATGTAAGCTTGTGGCATCAGCCGTGAGTTATTCCTCCAAGGAGAGAGCTAATAGCCAACTAGATTTGGGATATACAGACATGTGGCTGCCACTGCTGCACAGTATTTCCAGGCAGGTGAGGTGTAGCTGATGCTAATAGAGGAGTCTTGCTTGACTCAAGGAGACCAATTTTTGCTTTATTGGTTTAGTGGCCTTTGGTAACACTCTCTGGCATTCCAGAGACCAACTGTACACTTGCAAGTGTGGTCTCAATACATCTTTCCCATTCTTACATCAGGTCTTCGACAGCAGGGCCTTACTGCCTCTCTTCTTGCAGGTATCCCAGTTTTACAGGCAAGAAGCCTTTACCTTTTGGGGGGGGGGGCTTGGATCCCCTGGCCAACATCTCCTTGGCAGAATAATCCATTGCTGATATCAGAACTCTCCTATATTAATATATTTTGCTTAAATGCACAAGTTAAAAAGACTTTAGTATTATATTTGACTCTGAATAGAGAATAATCCTTTTCACAGTTCCTATGTCTATTAGTCAATTAAAGAAAACAGTTATACTGGTTTTATAAGAGATTACCTCTATAACCGTCAGCTCTAAGTTACAGTTAGAGAATGACTTCATTACCATCACGTATTTCTTTGTTCTATGACAAGGAGGTAAGAAAGTTTCTCATATTAAAACTTTGTGGCACCTAGAAGGTAAGGTTCATTAGGACTCATTATAAACAGTTGTTACAAATAGGATCCACAGAGATGTTTGATGCCTGTAGCAGTCTGAGGCTTTTCTTCCTTTTAATGCTTAGATGGGCCAACTTCTCTGCTGGGATTTCTTGGTACATCCTGCACAATGCAAAGCTGTATCTTTTCTTTCTCATCCGTTAAGTTGGTGACGTTTTGACCTGTGGGAACATACAAATCTTTTCCCATAGTTAGTTTTAAGATTTAAATTGAAAAATTGACAAAAAGGTTTAATATATACCTGTATCCCTGCCTTTTTATTTTAGATATTTATTTTTTGACCCATGAATCTCAAAAAGGCAGTTGTAGTACACATACCTACAGGAAGGAATCAAGGTGTAAATTTCATTAAATTTACCCAAGCTGTTTTGGGTGACTGTATGTTGTTAATTTGGGAAGCAAGCTTAATTCCTTAAGTTAAATTATCCTACAGGTAAAAGAGAATGATACAGGATGATGCAGTATAACAGAAAAATTATAGAGAACATTTGTATATGTTAATCCCAAGGTTATTGTTATATGGATTTTAAATAAAACAAATGTGGACAACATTTTATATTTTCACTTAACTTAGATGTATTACCGTTTTTATTAAAACCTTTAAACCAATGTTGTTTAATATAGTTATTTTTACTTTTACTGAGTCCTAAAATAGCATGTAGTTTGTAGATAGAGTTTGGGCAAAATTGGATACTTGTTAAACTCACATCAATTAAATATACATTAATTGAATATGGACCTGTGTCCCTCTCCCACCCCTCCCACCCCTCCCACCCCTCCAGATTCACCATTTCAGTCAGTTTTTGATGCAGTCTTTCTGTTGTTGTTCTTTCCAATATGCATCCCTCCCCACAAGGAATATTTACAACTGGGTTATTGACACTAGCATCCACAGATGAGGGATACCATTCATCATTTGTTTTTCTGGGACTGTGTTACTTCACTTAACATAATATCTTCTAGCTACATCCATTTACCTGCAAAGTTCATGATGTTATCTTTATTTACTGCTGCATAGAACTCCATTGTGTACATGCACCACATTTTCTCTATCCACTCGTCGTCAGTTGAGGGACATTTGGGTTAGTTCCAGCTTTTTGCTATTGTGAACAGAACTGTAATAAATATAACTGTGCATATATTTCTGCAGTAAGATGAGTCTTGTGGGTATATACTCAGGAGTGGTATGACCGGGTCAAATGGCAAGCTCATTTTGAGTTTTCCAAGGGTTCTCCACACTACTTTCCATAGTGGCTGTACAAGTTTACATTCCCGCCACCAATGGATGTGTGCTCCCCTTTCCCCACAACCTCTCCATCACTTGGTATCATTTGTTTTCTTGATCCTAGGCAGTCTTATTGGAGTGAGATGATATCTTAAAGTGGTTTGAATTTGCATTTCCCTAATTATTAGTGATGTTGAACAATTTTTGATGTTTCTCAGCCATCTCTAATTCCTCCTCTGTGAAGTCTCTATTCAGTTCTTTGCTCCATCTTTTGAGTGATTCATTTGTTTTCTTTCTTCTTTCTTTTTGAGTAGTTTGTATACTCTGGAAATCAATGCTTTGTCAGATGTATCTGCAGTGAAGGTTTCCTCCCACTCTGTGGGTTTTCTCTTCACTTGCTTTATAGTGTCTTTTGATGTACAGAAGCTTTTGATTTTGATGAGGTCCC
>VZQC01004044.1:131329-233680 GCA_009823505.1 Rhizomys pruinosus | reverse complement strand
TAAATCTCCAGTGCACTGACCTTTATAAATAAAACGCTACAGAACCTCAGGGCACAGATTAACCCAAGCACACTCACACACTCATCGTAGGGGACTTCAATAATACCCCATTGAGTCTATTAGACAGATAAACTAGACAAAGAATAAACAGAGAGGCATCTGACCTGAGCAATACAGTACAACAAATGGACCTCACAGTCATCTTCCAAATATTCCACCCAAGCACCAGAGAATATACTTTCTACTCAGCACCCCACGGAACATTCTCCAAAATTGACCACTCACTTGGACACAGAAAAAACCTCAACAAATACAAAAAAATTTGAAATCATTTCATGCATTCTATCCGACCATAGTGAAATAAAGCTCAATATCAACACCAGAATAAGCCCTGCTACCTACACGAACACATGGAGACTAAACAACACACTCCTGAATAATGAATGGGTCAAGGAGGAAATAAAGAAAGAAATAAAAGCATTCCTGGAACTAAACAACAATGACAGTACAACACAACAAAAACCATGGGACACTTTAAAAGCAGTCCTAAGAGGGAACTTTATGGCCCTGGGTGCCTACATTTAAAAAACAGAAAGAGCACAAATAAATGAGCTAACACTGCAGCTAAAACGCTTGAAAGACAACAACAAATAAACACTAAACACAACACACAGGAAGAAATAACAAAAATCAGAGCAGAAATCAATGAAATAGAAACAAAGAAAACAATACAAAAAAATTGATGAATCCAAAAGTTGGTTCTTTGAGAGAATAAACATGATAGACAAACCCCTAGCCCAGTTAACCAAAAGAAAGAAAGAGCACCTCCAAATCAATAGAATTCATGATGAAAGGGGAAATATCTCAATAGACAATCCTACAAGAATACTTCAGAAACCTATACTCTACTAAATTTAAAAACTTAAGAGAAATGGATGAATATCTGCAATCTGGGGAATCACCAAAGCTAAACCAAGAAGAGATTGACGGCTTAAACAGACTCATATGAAGAAATTGAAAATGTAATAAGAGATCTGCCAACTAAAAATCCCAGGTCCAGATGGTTTCACAGCAGAATTCTATAAAACATTTCAAGAGGACTTACATCCAGTATTACTCAAACAGTTCAGAATGATACAAGCAGAGGGAAATCTCCAAAAATACTTCTATGAAGCCAGCATCACTCTAATACCAAAACCAGGCAAAGATGCAAACAAAAAAGAGAACTACAGACCCATCTCATTAATGAACTCAAATGCAAAAATTCTCAACAAAATACTTGCAAACCCTAATACAGACCCACATCAAAAAGATCATTCACCATGATCAAGTTGGATTCATACCAGAGATGCAGGGATGGTTCAACATACGAAAATCAGTAAATATCATAAAACAAATAAATGGACTGTAGGGCAAAAACCACACAGTCATCTCAATTCATGCAGAAAAAGCCTTTGACAAATTCCAGCATCCCATAATAATTAAAGTATTAGAGGGAATTAGACTGGAAGGATCATTCCTCAACATAATCAAAGCCATATACAAGATACCCACAGCCAGCATCATCCTAAATGGAGAAAACTTAGAAAGATTCCCCTTAAAGGTAGGAACTCACAAGACTGCCCCTCATCACAACTCCTCTTCAACATAGTGCTTGAAACACTGGCTAGGGCAATAAGGCAGGAAAAGGAAATTAAAAGAATACTAATTGGAAAATAGGAAGTCAAACTATCCCTTTTTGCAGATGATATGATAGTTTACCTAAGGGATACTAAAAACTCCACCAGAAAACTCCTAGAAACGATTAAGAGTTTCAGTGAAGAGGCGGGATACAAAATTAACCTAGAAATATCAGTAGCCTTTCTTTACACCACCAACAACAAGCAACTGAGGAAGGAATACAAAGAGACCTTCCCAATCATAATAGCCTCAAAAACAATAAAATATCTAGGAATAAACCTAACTCAAGACACCAAAGATCTCTACAACAAAAATTATAAACTCTTGAAGAAAGAGATTGAAGAAGACATCAGAAGATGGAAAGACCTCCCATGCTCATAGATTGGAAAAATTAATATGGTAAAAATGTCCATTCTACCCAAATTAATATACCGATTCAACACAATTCCAATTTTAAAACTCAGGGCATTCTTCACAGGATTGGAAGAAAAAATTCTTAAATTCATTTGGAACAACAAAAGACCCCAAATAGCCAAAGCAACCCTGAGCGAAAAGAGCAATACGGGGGGGGGATTTCTATACCAGACATCAAACTATACTACAAGGCTATAGTCATAAAAACAGCTTGGTACTGGCACAAAACAGACCTGTAGACCAATGGAACAAAACTGAAGATCCAAACCTGAGCACATACAATTTCAGCCACCTCATATTTGACAAGGGAGCCAAAAATACTAAATGTAGGAAAGACAGCATCTTCAGCAAATGGTGTTGGGAAAACTGGATCACCACTTGTAGAAGAATAAAAGTAAACCTCTACCTCTCACCCTGTACAACAATCAACTCCAAATGGATCAAAGATCTCAGTGTGAAAATTAAAACCCTGAAGGTGATAGAAGAAAAAGTTGGCAGCAACTTATAAGACATAGGTGTAGGAAAAGACTTCCCAAATCAGACAGCAGCTGCATAGGAAATAAGGTCAACAATTGATGAGTGGGACCTTATTAAACTCAAAAGTTTCTGTAAAGCAAGAGAAACAATCAGGGAAGTGAAGAGAAAGCCCACAGAGTGGGGGGAACCTTCACTGCTGATACATCTGACAGAGCATTAACTCCCAGAATATATAAACTACTCAAAAAGCAAAGAAGTAAGAAAACAAATGACTTGGGCTGGAAAGATGGCTCAGTGGTTAAGAGCACCGACTGCTCTTGCAGAGGACCCGGGTTTGATTCCCAGCACCCACATGGCGGCTAATAATCGTCTTTAACTCCATTTCCAGGGGAATCTGATACCCTCTTCTGACCTCCGCCACATTGCATGACAAGTGTGCACCAACCTACATGCAGACAGTACATTCATACACATAAAAAAAAAAGAAAACAGGGGCTGGAGAGATGGCCTAGTTGTTAAGAGCACTGACCGCTCTTACAGAGGACCCGGGTTTGATCCCCAGCACCCACATGGCAGCCGAGAACAGTCTGAAACTCCAATTCCAGGAGAACTCCAGTTCCAGGGGAATCCGACACCCTCTTCTGACCTCCATGGCATTGCACTATACGGGTGCACAAACCTGCATGCAGACAGTACATTCATACACATAAAAAAAAAAACATTTAAAAAAGAAAACAAATGACTCACTCAAAAGATGGAGTAAAGAGCTGAAAAGAGATTCACAAGTGAGGAAATAGAGATGGCTGAGAAACATCTTAAAAAGTGTTCAACATCACTAATAATTAAGGAAATGTAAATTAAAAGCACTTTAAGATGTCATCTCACCCCGATAAGGCTGGGTAGGATCAAGAAAATAAGTGATACCAAGTGCTGGAGAGGGTGTGGGGAAAGGGGAACACTCATCCACTGCTGGTGGGAATGCAAGCTTGTACAACCACTATGGAAAGCAGTATGGAGAACCATTAAAAGACTCAAAATGAGCCTACCACCTGACCCAGCCATACCACTTCTAGGTATATATCCATCAGACTCTTCCTACAGCAGAGCTACATGTACAGCCACGTTTATCGCAGCTCTCTTCATAATCGCGAAGAGCTGGAACTAACCCAAGTGCCCCTCAACCGACGAGTGGATAGAGAAAATGTGGTACATCTACACAATGGAGTACTATGCAGTGGTAAAGAAGGATGACATCATGAAATTTGCAGGTAAATGGAAGGAACTAGAAGATTTTATGCTAAGTGAAGTAACACATTCCTCATGATGTAAAGACAACTGTGCTCTTGTATTGTGAATTCCTAAACAGGTTCTAGAGCTGACCTAACATTTATTTTCAGACCTTGGATTTTTAGTATATGATGGAGGGTATGAGTGTATCTTTTAGAGTAATATGGGATTAAAATGGAAAGATGGGAATCAAGAAATATGACATGGAAATAACATACAGTTTGTTTCAAAAGGATACAATGTTAATATAGGTGCAATGTAATAGGCTGGTGCAACTTAGCCTTTCTGTGTGCTTAAAGACCATACTTGACGTCCATACCAATTTGGCCAAGGGACCTACGAGATAACTATGTTCCTTGCCCTCAGAGGTCAACCAAGTCTTAGGGGATTATGCATGGGGGCATCTCTTGGAATGTCCTGCACATGTGGGTCACTAGTCTTCCTGTTTAGGGAGGTCTTGGAGAGCCACTAATGGGACTTCAGCCAGTGTCCAGTCTATAAAGAGGAAAGTCTGCTCATGCTTCAGAAAAGGAAGCCTGGTCTAGCAAGATCTGATTTTGTCCTTGAGTGGATAGAACTTGTGGATGAGGAGCTGAAAGGAGCAAGCCCCTCTCCCCCCAAAAAACCCAACAGACCCCTGAGGACCAGATCCTCAAATGAACTCAAGAAAACAAAAACCTTGGTTAATCTGGGCTAACTGTGTGGCCTTAAGCATCCAAAAAGAAAGTACAACCAGAAATAATCAGTAAGACCAGATAAACTGTACTGCAGACATAAAAGTTGAGATCTTAGTAAAAAGAAAAAAGAGAGAGCACTTTTGTTTGGCCTGTCTTCAATTCTTACTGGCCAGTGGATCTGCTCTGTGGCCGCCACTGCTTTTGGCACTCCTCAAGGGCATGATATACAGCTTCTACTGGGGACTGAGGACTGCTGAGTTACCCAGCTTGTGGACTAAGCAGCTAAGGGGATTTCAGCCTCAGAATATGGACTGCCATTGTTAGATGACCTGGGCTGTATCATGGAGGCCAGTGAAGGGGGATCAAGACAGGACACATGCTTACTGGACTTCATTTGGGGGACCATGGGAGGGAAAGACCCCAATGTGGAGCACAATTGCAGGATTGATGGTTGTTTGGGCTTGCCAAGAAGGAGCCTTTGAGCACTTCCTTAAGGAAAACATGGCTTGTTTTAGGAAAAAAAATTTCTCTAATTCAAGTGATATGTGTATGTAGGTATGTACATATTTATGTATATATGTAACTATATATATGTACATATACTGAAGCAATACAAGTTGGAGAGAACAACAAAAGAACTGAAAAAAAACTCTGGAAAACTAAGAAAAAGATGCAGGACATATATGGCAGAGTGGTGGATTGGGGGGCATGGAAAGGGAAGTGATTCTTGATTCAGTTGATAAATGATGTATGGCTTATGGATAAAGTTTAATAACAATAAAAAAGGACAAAAAAGAAAAGACCAAATCTACACATCACAGGCATTCAGGAAGGCAAAGAATCTTAGGCCAATGGCATTGATCAGATCCTCAACAGGATTATAGAAGAAAACTTCCCTAAATTATGGAAAGACATGAACAGCAAATCAACGGGGCTAGAGCTCGACAACTGGTCACACTCAGAGAATATATGACTGAGAGTTTCCCAGCCCCAAGTGACACATCTACAGCGGAACCTCTATACCTAAGGTTCATGGAACATAGAGGAACAGGGGAATAGAGAACACTAATACATCACTCAACTTTCACCGGCAAAGCTTTCTCATACAACAGAGTATGATGCACACGGAATGTCAGAACTGACCAAGGTGTAGATAATGATAGACTGCAGAGTGTATGTCCCTGGATAGGACTCATATATTCAAACTTACCCACCCATGGTGCAGGAACCATTGCAGAACAGGGGGTGGAAAGATTGAAAGAGCCAGGGTCTGTGCATGAACATAAGGAAACAGAGGCTTTCAGGTCTCTGGGAACTTGCTCATAAGATTTTTGTAACAATGGTGACGGCACACACAAGGCCCATGCAGACTCAAACAGACAGCATCCTAGCATAGAATGAGGGAAATGGGCAGAAGGCCACAATTCTAGCCAAAAAAACGATTGGTAATGATTATTTCTGGGTGAGGAAGAGTAGATTTTTAAAATTTATTTATTTTTGTACATGTATGAATGTACTGTCTGCATGTAGGTTTGTGCACCCATGTTGTGCAATGCCATGGAGGTCAGAAGAGGGCATCTGATTCCCCTGGAACTGGAGTTAAAGACGGTTCTTAGCCGCCATGTGGGTGCTGGAGTTCGAACCCGGGTCCTCTGCAAGAGCAGTCTGCACTCTTAACCGCTAAGTCATCTCTCCAGCCCCAGAGTAGATGTTCTTTAAGGACTGACTTAGAGAGTCTTACTAGACTCCACTGTATGAACTTGCACTGCTCTTCTGGAGGACCTAAAGAAGAGCACAGACTAGTGATCTTCTCAGTCTTGGTCAGAGAAACTTGTTTTTGAAGTTTGAGCAGCAGTTAATGCTAAGACTCAAAACTGCTGAAAGTGGTAACAATAAATGACTTTTGATTCTCAGCCCTAAATGGGACATGTATAACTCCCTCCATGGTTTAAGGAACTTTGCAACAAAATTGAGATAGAAGAACCAGATAGATGATGGGGAGGTCTGTGCAAAGCTGTCTTCTGAACATGATTTGTCTGTGTACTCATGAACTCACAGTAGCTGTGGTTACCTACACAGGGCCTTCAAAAAACTGGGATACTCAGCATTCAGGCATAGATGAATGAAGCTCAAAGGGTCTGGCCCTTCCCCAACAATTATTGGGAGTTGTCAGTCAGGGTTCTCTAGAGGAACAGAACAGACAGAATGAATATATATGTACATATTTATTAAATTCACTTACATTGAAATGACAACAGCTGTTTCACACTGAAGAACCCTCTAGTTGCCAGTCCATAAGGCTGGGTGCCCCAGCAGTCCCAATATGATGCTAAAGATCTGAAGGGTTCCTGAAGAGCTCTTTGTACTCGGTTAATAATGGAAGCCTGGTTCTGATGTCAGCAAAGGAATCAACAACAGCAGGAACAACAGGGTAAGTTAAACAAGTGGCAAGACAGCAAGCCAAGTGAGCCCAAGGCAAATAGTCTTCTGCCATGTACTTTTATAACTGGGCCGCTACCAGAAGGTGCCCCCCACATTTGGTGTGGGTCTTCCCACATCAGTTAAGGCAATCATGACATTTCCTGAGTGGCTGAGTGATCAGAATGCATTAATACATGTATGAAATTTTCAAAGAATTAATTAAGATAAATAAGAAAGAGAGAACTGAAGTTGATGCAATTATATTGAACAAAAACCCTTTAATAAGAAAATAATTACTTGAGAAAAAGAAGAAACTTTTGTAATGATCAGACTCTTAATGTATCAGGAAGGTTTGACAGTTACACCTGTATATGTATGCAACTAGTAACGCAAAACATGGGAAACAAAGACTGATGTAATTGTTAGGAGAAATACGCATCTCTACAATGATAAATTTGAAATTTAAAGAACTCAGCTTTGATCAAGATTATAAAACATAGACAGCAGATCAACATGAAAGTAGGACACTTGAAAAAAATACTATAAGCAATCAACAGTATTCATCTAGATCCATTAGACATCTATTTAACAACCCCCAAATGACTTGCATATGCATTATTTCAAATAGTAATGGAAGTTTCCTAAGATTCAGCATATTTTTCTAAAATTTATTTATTTATTTCTATTTTATGTGTTTGAGTGTTATGCCTGCATCTGTGTAAGTGCACTCATGACATGCAGTGCCCAGAGAGGACAAAAGTGGATGTTGAACCCCCTGGAATGGACTTGTTAGCCACCATGTGGGTGTTAGGATTTGAACCCAGGTCTTCTGGAAGAACACCAGTGTTCTTAACTGCTGCCGTCTGTCTAGCCCCCAGATTCGGCATTTTTTTCATCAAAAAAGGCCTCAATTAATATAAAAGATTGAAATCATGAAGAATATCTTCCCTAAACCAAAATTAAAGTAAATCAGTAATCAATTAGCAGGAAATTTGAGAGATTAACAACTATCTGCAAAACATACAACACAATCATGAATAAGTACAGATCAAATATAAAAAATAGAAAGTGTAAATTATCGTTATATAAATTCAAAGGAAAATCTTTGTAGCAAAACTTGTGGAATGCTACTAGTTAGTGCCGGTAGAAAAATTCAAGCTGAAAATGGCAATATTTCAAAACAAAGAAAATTGCAAATTATAAAACTTTCCACTTTAAGAGACTGAAAGAAAAAGCAAATTAGAACAAAAGAAAGCAGCAAACTAAATGGAAATAGTATTAGTATGGAAAGAAATGAATAAGAAAAATCAATAAAACCAACAATATGTGTAAGCACCTTTACATGTTTTGAATTGAATTTCTAAATTTAATATGGCTATTACCTTTAATTACCTCAATTTTCTCACAAGCGAAAACTTTGCAAGAAATTACACTGCACCTAAAAGTAGATAAGTAAGTAGAGCATTTCAGAATACTCCAAAATACTGTAATATGACTTCTACCTAGCAAATTTCCAATAATATATTTAACGTAATATCTTAAGCCTATTTGAAAGTTAGTATCCATCGAACTCTTTTTTTTTTTTTTTTTTTTTTTTTTCTTTTTTTGGTCTTTTGAGACAAGGGTCTCCGCTGCAGCCCAAGCTGTCCTGGAACTCACTCTGTAGAGCAGGCTGGCCTTGAACTCACAAAGATCCACCTGCCTCTGCCTCCTGAGTGCTAGGATTAAAGGCGTGCACCACCACACCTGGCTCCTGAACTCTTTAATATAACAAATTATTAGAACATATTAATTACAAAATCAATGGGTTTCTGTTTATTATTAAACTGACTCCTCATGACTTATTTTTATGCCCATAGATTAATTCATCTCTCAACTCTGACCAGAGAAGTTTCCTCATGCAGCAAATAGTGATATTAACACAGAAACCCACAAATGGGCAAGTTGCAGAGTGCTTATCCCTGAATAGGACACCTGTATGAAACTTCTGCCTCCCAAGGCTCAGGGATCATTGTGGAAGATAGAATGGAAAGACTGTAAGAGCCAGAGGTGGTAGATGACCACCAGGAAAGAGAGTTTTCCAAACATTTGGTCATTTACTCATGAACTCACAGCAATGGTGACAGCATGCCCAAGTCCCATGCAAGCTCAATCCAGACAAAATCTCAGCATAGACATGAGGAAGTAGGGAAGACATCCAATCCAACCCAAGGAAATTGTGGCAACTGACCACTGCTGGGAGGAAAAAAGAACATCTCTTTATAATAATAGAGTACTTTAAATTGAGCAGGTGAGTTAAAGGGAGGTAAGGATAGGGGAAGGGATCTATATGTCATCTATCAAATTAAATGGTATGAAAATTGAAGAAATTCAATTTTATAAAAGCAAAAAGCATGCATCAGGGAATATATTTTAACAGTAAAATAAATTAAAAAATCCTTCCAGGTCTTAATGCAAAAAATGGATTTCATGACGACATTTTCATACACATATACACTCTGCTTTGATCATATTCACCCTTCCCATTACCCTCTCTTGTTTTCTCTTTTCCCCTTTCTCTGGTTCCCTTTTGCTTCCCAAATTGTCCTCATTCTACTTTTTTGCCTTAAAAAATATAGATTAGTCAGTTCTTTGAAAGAGGATTATGAAACACACAAAATATCAATAAAAATATTTTGGAGAAAAAAGAACTAAAGAAAAAATTGGGCTGGAGAGATGGCCTAGTGGTTAAGAGTGCGGACTGCTCTTGCAGAGGACCCGGGTTCGATCCCCAGCACCCGCATGGTGGCTGAGAACCGTCTTTAACTCCAGTTCCAGGGAAATCCGATGCCCTCTTCTGACCTCCGTGGCATTGCATGACACACGTGCCCAGACCTACATGCAGACAGTACATTCATACATATAATAAAATAAATAAAATTTAAAAAATAATAAAAGAAAAAATAAAAAATATACAGATTATACATGTGAGAGAAAACGTGATCTACCTCCAAATCTGGCTTTTTTCTCTTAACAAGATGTTCTCTAATTGCATCTATTTTTCTGTGAGTAGCAGGGTTTTGTTCTTTATGGCTAGATAATGTTCCATTATGTGACAATTTGTTTCCTTTATCCATTCATCTATTATTAATGTTAGCTAGGCTTATCCTATAACTGGGCAATCCTGATTAGTGCTTCGAGAAACTGATGTGCAGTTATATCTACTGTATGCTAACTTATGTTTTTCAGGTGTATATCTAGGAGTAGTATACTTGGATCATAATATTTTTTGGTCTTTTTGAGACAGGGTCTCTCTGTAGCTCCAGCTGTCCTAGAACTCACTATGTAGACCAGGCTGGCCTTGAACTCACAGAGATTGGCCTGCCTCTGCCTTCCAAGTGCTAGGATTAAAGGCGTGTGCTGCCACGCCCAGCAGGATCATAAATTTTTGAAGAAACTCCATAATGATTTCCATAGAAGCTGCAGTAGTTTACAGTCTCATCAGCAGTAAATAAAAATTCATGTTTACCCACGTCCTCACCTGCATTTGTTGTTGTTGTTTCTCAAAATAGTTTTAATTTGCATTTCTCTGGCATTAGCTAAGGATGTAGAACACTTTTAAATGTATTAATGTATTTATTGGCCATTTGTACTTCTTCATTACAGACATAACTTCATTAATTTGTCATTTTACTGATTGGGTTATTTGTTCTGTTAGTGTTTGATTTTATGAGTTCTCTTATCACCTGCCAAAATCTTTGAGCAAATGTTTACATTACTAATATTTTTGGGTTATTGGTAAACTGAATGCAAAATTTAACACCATGGACACAATTAAGTTTATCATACCAATATTATTTTCCTGTAATCTTTCCAGAAGTTAAATTTAGGTATCTTTTTAGAAACAGTGCAACTGTCCCAAGAGTTTGGAATTTTTACCTTAAACATTTGAGGTCAAACATCAAGCCTAGATGTTTGGGCTAATAATGCAAAATACAGTTACACATCTCCCCAGTGACTGGTGTGATCTCAAGCAATGCTGAATCTTCTTAAATAGTCAATCTTTTTGTCTTTTCAAGACAGGGTCTCCCTGTAGCCCCAGCTGTCCTGAAACTCTCTCTGTAGACCAGGCTGGCCTTGAACTCACAAAGATCCACCTGCCTCTGCCTCCTGAGTGCTAGAATTAAAGGCATGCCCACCTAACAGTCAATGTTTTTACACGTTTTTTATAAGCTAAAAATCATTGGTTAGGTGTTATTAAATATTTTTAAATTCTTTTGTAGAGTTTTTCGACTATATCGCCCAGATAAGGTACATGAAATTCTCATCAACACCACTAGACCCACTATTGAATTTGTTTCCTATTTTATTATTTTCTGAATCATTTAATGCTATGATTGTGGAATATCTGAAAAAGAAAGGTGTATGTTCTAAGACTTTCAAAAGAATTCTAATGACAAGTAAAAGGAGGATTTTTAAAAATTGTGTTTATCCTATATCAAAAAGTGCCTTTCCCTCAACTAAAAGATTTGGAGGAGAAATGTTTTTTTTTATTTATGCGTATGAGTGTACTGTCTGCATGTAAGTAGGTGCACCCGTGTCGTACAATGCCGCGGAGGTCAGAAGAGGGTGCCGGATTCCCCTGGAACTGGAGTTAAAGACGGTTCTTAGCCGCCATGTGGGTGCTGGGAATCGAACCTGGGTCCTCAGCAAGAGGTGCTCTTAACCGCTGAGCCATCTCTCCACCCCCTGGAGGAGAGATATTTAGAATAAACCCAGACTTTTGAATGTAGAGAACATTTGTGGGGATAGTTACTGAATTTACTTCTGTGCTGTGACAGGTCCAATTCAGACTTTCCTATGTAACTATAATTTTGGGCCATATCCCAATTGTGTTCCTAAAGCTTAAAAGTTCAGTGTCTTTTCTTCTAGATTAATCTGAAACTAGGATTCTTGGTGCCTACAAGTTCCATGAAATCCCTGAACCTTGGGAAACAATGAGAGCAGTAACTTTGAGTGGATTTGCATTTTATTTTAGAGGGCCTAAATAATATTTGTTAAATAAAAAAGCGGGGGTCAGGAAGAGACTCTATTACTGAATTCTTCAAAGTTTTGTTTTGGGGTTCTTAGTAACATTTGAAGGCAGAGCTCTGGTACTCAAATGCTTTTCGAATTGAATTTTTGCAAATTTCACATAATTAATCTTGGTCATATTTCAATCCCTTCCCCTATCTTCACCCTTATATCCCCTGCACCAGATTTCATGCATTCTGTCATATATGTTAAGGTCCTATCAAGCCGACTTCGTTTTGGCAAATGTTCCTCAGTTTGAGTCCACCCACTGGAGTATGGTCAATTTATCTAGTGTCACTCCTTTAATGAAAATCAACTCTTTCTTTCCCAGTAGTCATCAGTTGCCACTAGTTTTTCAGCTAAGGTTGGGGCTTAATCATTTCCCCATTCCTATGCTGAGTTTTTGTGTAGGTCTTGTGCCTGTGAGAAATGCTTTTAAAAGATTATGTGGAGGGGCTGGAGAGATGGCTCATCAGTTAAGAGCACTGCTACTCTTGCAACGGACCTAGGTTAAGCTTCTAGCACCCACATGGTGGCTAACACCCATCCATAACTCCAGTTCCAGTGGATCCTGGGGACCAAATGCTCCCTCTGGCCTGTATGGGAACTGCATGCACACCTGTACAAGCAGGCAAAACACATAAAAAATTTTTAGAAGAACTGTGTGGAGCATCTGCCGGGCATGGTGGTGCACGCCTTTAATCCTAGCACCCTGGAGGCAGAGGCAGGTGGATCTTTGTGAGTTCAAGGCTAGCCTGGTCTACAGAGTGATTTCCAGGACAGCTGGGGCTACAGGGAGACCCTGTCTCAAAAAAACCCTCCCCCCCAAAAAAGAACTGTGTGGAGCATCTGGGCTTTTAAGAGAACAATGTACTGGGGCTGGAGAGATGGCCTAGCGGTTAAGAGCGCCGACCGCTCTTACAGAGGACCCGGGTTCGATCCCCAGCACCCACATGGCGGCTGAGAACCGTCTGAAGCTCCAATTCCAGGAGATCTCCAGTTCCAGGGGAATCCGAGACCCTCTTCTGAACTCCGCGGCATTGCACGACACGGGTGCACAGACCTGCATGCAGACAGTACATTCATACACATACAGAAATAAATAAAAAATAAAAAATAAAAAAAAAGAGAACAATGTACTAACTATATATGTTATATTTAGACAACAATTAAATATGTTTCAGGAAGCCTGGCTTCCTATGAACTCTGTTTCTATTTGTTTTTGTTTTCATTGTTTTTTGTTTTAGTGTTTAAGGCAAAATTCTTCTATGAATGCCAGAATTCATAATCTTTCTACCTCAACTACCTCCTGATAGAGCTTTCTGTGAACAATACTTTCAGTCACAATACTCTCACCATCAACTTTATGTTCTGTACTGAACTAAGGAGAATTCAGATACTGTGTTTAGTTTACAGCATACATCAGTCAGAAGAACTGTAAGAAAATTTATGACCCTAAGAATTAGCCAAGAACTGTATCATTTTGACTGTAGATAGTATCCATTATTTGTGACATGATTAGCTTTTCAGAGCTGAGTCCTTCTGCACCTTGCATATTCTGAGACTACAAAGAGGAGTAACCAGTCAAAGATGATCATAGTTATCTATCCCTGTCTAGTGATTGTAATGCTTCTAAAAGAAATTTATCAGATTTTATGAGTTTTTTTCTATTTGGAAGGAGGGATTCTAATAATATCACTTCCCTCACACATTCTAAGGGCAGCTCTGGCTGTAGTGTGAACAACACATATTAAATCAGAAGCTTATAACTATAAAGACAACAGTCCATATTGTAGAGGTTTAAACAAGAAATGTCCCCTATAGGCTGATGTATTTGAGCACTTGGACCCCTACTGGTGGTGCTGTTTGGGAGGTTATGAAACCTTTAGGAAGTCGAGCTTTGCTGGAGGAAGTATGTCATGGGAACAGACATTGAGAGTTATACTTGCCCCTCTTCCAGTTCATTCTCTCTCTGCTTCTTGTGTTTCCAATTGAACATGTGATCTCTCAGCTTTCTGCTCTAGCCGGTTGCTGTCATGCCAACCCCATAAGCCAAAATAAACTTTTTCTTCTCTAAGTTGCTTTACACCATGGTATTTTATCACAGCAACAAGAAGTAGCATATATAAAACTGGAAGTGAAAAAAAAACACTTCATCTTTTCTTATTTATCTAAGAGACAGTAATAGAATGACCAGATCTCCAGTAAACAGGTATTTGTTACTCTTTAAATTATTATCTATAATTATTTTACTGATATTGTGGAAATCAACCCTACACCTACAGCCTTGGAAAGAAGAAAGAAAAATAATTGGGTAACCCTAGCCTGAGAGACACTTGGGAATAAGTGGTTCCTGTCTTCATTATAAAGAGTCCTGGTTTGGGCATAGAAAAAGTGCACTGGGCTGGGGGTGGTGGTGCACGCCTTTGATTCCAGTACTCAGGAGGCAGAGGCAGGCGGGTCTCTGTGAGTTCAGGCCAGCCTGGCTTACATAGGAAATTCTATGCCAGCTGAGGCTACAGGGAGACCCTGTCTCAAAATGATCAAAAAAAAAAAAAAAAGACAAAAATGTGTGCTGGTACAGGTTAGTTGAAGACAGAGAATTAAACAAGGGTATGGCTAGATCACAGGTCTATTTTTGTGGTCAAACTCTTAGAATGTATGCATGTGGGTTGAGGTACGTAGATACAGTATATAACAAAAGCCAGGGAGACGATTGAGACAGAAAGAAGGAGCCTGAGCAACATTCTCAGAGAGACACATAGTAATGTGTTGTGGAAGAATATTAAAAGTATGTTGAATGAAAGAAACCCTTGATTAGAAGATCTCTACTGACAAGCTGTTTAAATTCCCCAAAGATCCAGCTTTTTCTTTGATACAAGAATAGTAATACCTGCTTCACCACTAAATTTCAAGAAAGCATACCAAGGAGTGTGAGATGGCTTAGCAGATAAAGGCACATTCCACTAAGCTTGAGAACCTGAGTTTGAACCCTAGGACCTAGATGGTAGAAGGAGAGAATCTTCTCTTGAAAGTTATCCTCTGACCTCTGCACATGTGCTATGGGATGCATGTGCACATATAAACAGATAAGAAATAAAAATGAAAAGAAGAAAGTGTATTGGAAACCCCACAATGCTCAACAACTCAAAATGATGTACTAATTAAACCACAAATACTTCTTTAATCACAATGAATAACTCTATTTGATAATGGAAGTAGATACTTTGTCAAGAAAAATTTTTGTTATATGAGACTACATTTTCCACGTGTAGCAATGACAATTTTAATTCTAAAGTGTAAGCCATTAGTTGCTTGGATTTTTTGCATCATCTGTGGTGGTGATAACAACATTGGTGATGCTTTCAGTTTCCAAAGCCTGTGGGACTCCTGATATATCCTCCTAGATGTTCCTGATAGATAGCTGTGTCTGTACTCTTCAGTGTTAAGTGGATGTCTGGGACCACAGTGTTCCATCACCATGGTTTCACTAGATTTAATAAACTGTTGCTTAGCAAAGCTACCTGTTATCCAGCTATTTTCTCTTTGTACTGTCTTTGCATTATGTCCCTGGTAAAATGTAGCCAAACCTCCTGGTAATGGAAAATACTAGTCTCCAAATAAAATTTCATCTTCCTATTTTGCACTGTTTTCTTTCCTTTTATTTTTAAAAATCAGAATTCCAATGTCAGAGAGCTTTATGATCTAGTGGTAAAAATAGAATCCGTGGAACCAAGAAGATTTATTTACATACTGGTTTGTCCATTTATTGACCTTTAGTCTATCACCTTAGCCTCCCTGTGACTCTTATTCCTCATTTGTAAAACATTATAATTATATGCATCTCAGAAGAATAACCAATTGCTACTGACATCAAAAGAGAAAGATAGTATTAGAAAAAAAATCTTCCCAGTTTCTATACTAAACATCTGTTTCTGTACTAAACTTATTCAATAAATTGGTGAGAATAAATGCTATATAAACTATGACTTGGAATACCTACTTGTGACAGCTGGGCTAAATCTACAATGCAATTATGTATTTACAATAAGCCTTTAATTGTTGAAGCATTTGCTAATAACATATCTTGTTGGTCAGTTTCCATTTCTGTGACTTTAGTACCTAGAGGAGTGGCAGTATATTGTATGTACTTTTAAATTTTTTCAAAATAAAATAAAATAAATAAAATTTTCTTATATTTTTATTTGTTGCTACTATGTATCATCTGTTAGTGGTAAGCTGAATGCAGCTAATTAAATAACATGAGATTCAATATGTCCATCTTCTCTAGCAAAAACTTGCTTGCTGGATCACATTGTATATTCATTTGTCCATAGGGAAAATATGCATGTATGTACAATGTAAACCAGAAAGTTTGGCTAAGTGCTGTTTTTAGCATTAAAATAAGTGCTGACCGGCCAGGCGTGGTGAGGCACGCCTTTAATCCTAGCACTTGAGAGGCAGAGGCAAGTGGATCTTTGTGAGTTCAAGGCCAGCCTGGTCTACAAAGTGAGTTCCAGGACAGCTGGGGCTACAGGGAGACCCTGTCTTGAAATGACCAATGAATAAATAAATAAATTGATTAATTAATTAAGTGCTGAACTTTTTACATAGTTCATCAAAAAGCAGGAAGGTCACATTTAACCTTGTTAATTGGGAGATGGCTGTAATTTATTTATAATTGTTCAACTGTGGTAGGGGTGCAATGGAGGCTGATGATCCTATGAATTCTTTATAGAAAGTCTGAAAATACTCCAAATCTTGTTTCAGATTTGGGGCTGAGGAAAAAGTAAAAGTCCACATAGCTAGATGGCAAATATTGAAGTTACATTTAGTCTGCACTAGAAACCTTTGTGAACATTAAGGAACATGGCTCATGTGGCAAGACCTGGTCATGATTCCCAGGTTACACAAGAAGTATTACTATAATCTGGAATCCCAAAGTTTAAGTAAGGGCATGGCTGTAGCCTCATGGCTGAAACACTTCTACTGAGAGTCCCTGGGCTCATCAAATTTCTCCAGTAAGGCCACTCTAAAAGAATGCAAGGGTTTCCTGAGTCACCTGACAGATGGTACGTGGAAGAGGTATCATTCAGAGTCCTGCTGCGGCAAATCTGTTTAGAAGAAAACTAGAGACTTACAGTTAGAAAGATCCAGACACTTTTCCTGACCAAAAATTTCCAAAATCCAATAATATGACCAGAAAGAACATATATACACCCAGTTGCCCTTAAAAATTATTTTTCAGCATTATTTTCAGCATATGACCAGAAAGAACATATATACACCCAGTTGCCCTTAAAATTATTTTTCAGCATTATTTTCAGCACTAATAAATAATTTTTGTTAGTTTTTCTCCTAAGCCATTATTTTACTCTTGTCTCGTCCTTTTGCATTCTAATCATTGTTTTTGCCCCTGTTATGCTTTCTGTTTTGTTTTGTTTTTTAAACATGGTCTCAGTATGTAACCCTGGCTGGCCTGAAAATCACTACATAGAAAAGGGTGGCCTCGAACTCATAGAAATGCCCCTGCCTCTGACTCCTAGGTGCTGGAATTAAAGGTATTCACCACCATGCATGGCTTATGGTTAATTGTTAAAACCACCTTTGATTCCCAAAAAAATCATGCAATTTTCAGAATCATAAGATGGTCTTACAGATTTTAATTTTTTAATTTATTATTTGTATGTGTATGAGTGTACTGACTGCATGGAGGTTGGCGCACCTGTGTCGTGCAATGCTGCAGAGGTCAGAAGAAGGCATTGGATTCCCCTGGACTGGAGTTTAAGACGGTTCTTAGCCGCCATGTGGGTGCTGGGAAACAAACCCGGGTCCTCTGCAAGAGCAGTTGGTGCTCTTCACCACTGAGCCATCTCTCCAACCCCAATATTTTAATGTATTTCAATATTTATCTGCTATTATTGGTACACATATATGTAATAATAATAAAGAAGAGCACCAGAAATTGAGAGGGAGTTGGGAGACATAGGAGTATTTGGCGGGAACTGGGAAAAGTAAAAATAATGCTGTAAAAACAATGCTTCATACTCATGCATGAAATTCTCAAAAAATGAAAAATAGGGTTTGGAGAGATGTCTCAGCAGTCAAGTACTTTAGCTGTTCTTGCAGAGGACCCAGGTTCAATTCTTATCACCCACAGGATGGCTAACAACTGTCTTAACTCCAGTTCCAGGGTATTTGACACCTTCTGATATCTGAGGGCATTGGATAACAATGGTGCACTTATGTGTATGCAGGCAATACACTCATGTGCGTAAAATATTTTTAAAATAAAATTAAATTAATTTTAAAACATTTGAACTTTTAAATATATTTTAGGAAACTTCACCTCCAATGCATTTAATAAATTGTTAAACATATATGCAGAAAAACTATTTGAACAATAAGATTGTCAGAAGTGTGGTTAATGGAAACTAATCCCTAATTCAACCATTCATTCTTGGGACAAGGGCACTTCTTGTCACATGTTTCTGGTGATGAACATAAAAAGTGACATTTTGAGATCAACTGTGAGCTTCTACATATAACTATTTGTCTTTCTGTGTGTAGCATTCTTCACTTAATATATCATCCTCTAGTGCCATCTATTGTGTTACCAATAACTGTGGGAAAAGTTAGAGTGGGCTGGACTCTAAGCCAATGGTACCTCCCTGGCCACAGGTACCATTGGCCTAGAACGCATGGCGTGGGTTCTAGGCCAATGGTACCTCCCTGGCCACACCCATGGGGTGGGTTCTAGGCCAATGGTACCTCCCTGGCCACACCCATGGGGTGGAGTGTAGTGATGAAAAGATTTAGCATTGGGCCCTGAGAATTGAGTCATGATGGATATTTAAGCAGACATGTTGGAATAAACTCAGTCTCTGCGTTCGAACCTCCACCTGCCTACATGTGGTTTGCTTTCCTGCGTGGTCTTCCCACATGGGTAGTCCTAGGATAAACTGGGCCCAGCCGTGAATCCTGGCGGCGACCCCACAAATGGCGTCCAAATGTGGGGCAGAAGGAAACTTTCACAACTTAGGTATGCACACCCCTAAATCTTGCCCTTTTCTTCTCTTTCTCCTATCTCTCCTGATATCTATCTATTGTGGTGGAGCCATCTTTCCTGCTGGTTTCGGTGAATGGGACAGCAGCGGCCTGAGGGTATGTGGCTTTGTACACATGGTGAGCCTGCCTCTGATTTGGTTCAGAGGGAACACCCAGTGTCTTCCAGGCGTGTGCTTCCCAGCATGGTCACTCCTGCAGGCTATAAAAGCCAGTGACCTCAAGGCTGAATTTAATATTAAGCCTTAGCAGTTATGTTTGGCCTTAAAACAATTTTTCATAATTCTACAGGTCTGAAAAACTTTCTGGTTTTAAATCCCATCCCCCCAAAGAAAGACTCCTGCTGCAGACTCCTCAAGTTCGCTTCCAATCTTGTTCATATGTAGATTTTCTCCCAGTAGCTCTGCTCGACCTGAGCACACCTTTTTCTGTTATAAATTAAGGCCTTTCAGAGAACCTCCCTCCCTCAAGTGCAGCCTCCTCCAGATAATTTCAAGCATTGGTCATTTTCCTCTTAAATTTTGTATACAAAATCTGTTTTTGATAAAAGTGTGTTGCTCTCTTTTCTTCTTATGGGTTTTCTCTAAATCTAACTTCTTACCTAAAACCTGCCGGCTATTTGTAGATCCAAAGTTGGGATTTATTTTAGCGAACAGTAATTCAAATCCATTTCAGCGTGCTTAACTTAAAGTGTAATATTTTTACTTAACCCCCGGCTACCCTAGATATGGTTGACTTAATTTTATCTTGCTCCTTTTAAACGTGTTTCACCTTTACAATCTCTTCTCACAGAATTCTAGATCACACGTAGTCTGAGTTCTGGCCTGGCGCCATAAGCCTGCCTGCTGTGCATGCATACCAGCTGCTCCACTGAGCACATGGCATCTAGGTCATGCCCACTAAATTTTGAATTTAGGTAACATCCTTTTGATTTCAGCACTTTGAAAACAAGATAGATGGATTTCTAGGAGAATTTACAGGCCTTGAAGTTCTAACAACAAACTTGCTCACTCAATAAATGTCTTTTAAGGACCATTGGTAAAAGTCTCTTTAACAACGTAATTTGATATTTTGGTTCAATTTAAATGAGAAATTTTTTGAATAAAACTGCTTTATGTTTCTCTAAGCCCATCTTCAAGCTGCGTGTATGGTGAGTGAATGTGAGTTCCTGCATTTAATTCATTATATCCTCCAGGTTTAAATCTATTTAGCTAACATAAACAAAAATAGATTCAATTCATAAAAAATGTTTATGTTATACCCCTTAGGGTTAACAATTTTTAATTGGGTTTATAGTATGCATATTATTCAGTTTAATGAAAGATTATTGTTAATTATTATTAGTAATTGTTATTAATGGTTATAGTTAGTTATTAAATATAATTAAAAATAATTGATAAAATTCAGTCTAATGGTAAATTGTTCATTGTTGTTGGCTATTATTATTGACAATTATTCATAATAATTATTAGTGATTGTTGTGACTAGTAATGGTTAATAATAATTATTAATAATAATTAATAATAGTTGTAATTGTGATTATGGAAAATTATTATTCCAAAGTCCTTAATAATAAGACATGATGGATCAGGCCTGTCTACTTTTGGAAATCATCAATCTTTAGATTTGTAAATAGCATAGGTAGAGTTTAACTTTAGGTATAGTTCATTGAAGGGAAGCAGTTGCAAATGGGCCTAAGAAATGGCATATGGATCTCAGCTCTTTCATGCATTACTAGGACATTTATTCTAATTATGTAAAAGTAACCGTATAACAAGTTATAAACGTTTCATGTTTTTCATTGGACATCAAACAATATGGCTTTTTTCCCTTACAGGTCAACCTAATAAACCTTTATTATGTATGTATGTATGTATGTATGTATGTATGTAGGTATGTATGTATGTGTGTATCTATGTGCACATGCACGTGTGTATGGATGTGTGTACTTGTGTTCTAAGTATATTATAATGTTAACAGCTGTGATACCAGTAAAAACATTGCCTCTGAGTTGGAACGTGGCCCTTCCTTCTCAAGTCGCAAATTTATATTAAACAGCCAAAACAATTCAATTTCAACAATGGTTATGGGTTATCTATTAAAAATCTTAAAATAATGGATTTACACTGCCACCTACTGGTTACACTCTTTCAACATCTAAAACAAAGATGCAACCAAGTTTTTATTGTATTAAAGTATTAATAAGTTTTGGGGTATTTGGGAATAAAAAATAAAAATTATAAAAATTTAAAAATAAAAAAATTGAATTCCAGTTAACATTATTGCTGAATTCGTGGCCGCCATTTTTAAATTTTTTGTGTACATGCAGGCTGGGCCTGCATTTTGTTGAGATGACCAGTGTGTAGCTGGTGTTGAGGCCTGTGAGTGACAAGTTGGTTTGGAAAAAGGCTCCCTTTGCAGACCACCTGTCTGATGTGTGAAATTCCTGTCCTGAGCTTGGGCAGGTGAAAACTTTTGGCCAAAAGTGGGATACGTGTTTAGTGGTCCCAGGCTAAGGACCCGAGTAGGAAGTTACCTCTCCGGTCAGGTCACAGAAGTGACTGATTGTCCTCTAGGCAATGGGGCCAGTTCCCCACACTGTCCACAAAGTGGGCACTGTGCATCCCTTTCCCCTTAGCAGGACTGCGTTGCACCCATTCGACAAAGGAAGCTTCCTAGAAGCTCCCACAAAAACCAAAAAAAAAAAAAATCAAGATGGTAATGATGGTAACAACTTCTCATGGGGCATATCTAGCCAGTCTTTAATTAACTGGTGGGCATAAGAACTGTAAAAGAAAATCTTATTAAGAGCTAGATATTGTAAAAATCTTTAAAGCAGGTTTTCATGCCAGGCCTGGAGAAGGCCAAGAGCTTGGAGTAAGATAGTTAAAATGGTAATACATTTGAATTAATTGGAAATCTAAAATGTTACTTGTTTTATGCATAATCTGTATTGACTTTCCAACAATAACTTTGGGGTTAAGGTACACAAATGGTCTCTATTTTTCTTTGCTATACAGTGTCAGTTTGTAACATTTTTCCTTTACTTGTAGGACAACTTAGGCATCTATAGATCAAAACATAAAAATTAAAAAAAAACAAAAAGAGGGAGGCGGTATAATATTCCTTCTGTATTCCAAACCTTTTGATAAATTTTTAATTTTGAGGTCTTGAAAATAACAATGGGAGGAGATTTGTATGTTCCCACAGGTAAAAACACCAACCTAAATGCTTGAAAATGTACAAATTTTGGCTATGCAGGATGGACTGGGAAATTCAAGCAGAGAGGCTGACCCACCTGAACATGAAGGAAAAAGGAACATCAGACTGCCTGAGTCACAGACACTGAGCATCTCTCTGAATTCTATTTGGGTTAACTATTCCTAATGTGCCCTAATGAAGTTTACCTTCCAGATGCTGAGAAACCTTCCTACCTCTCCCCTTTTATAGGAAAAAAAAAACATGATGGGAATGAAGTCATTCCCTGAATATAGATAATAGCAAAGTCTCTATAAGCTGTGTAATTAAGCAAAATATATTAATACAGAGGAGCTCTGATATCAGCAATGGATAATTCTGCCAAGGAGATGTTGGCTGGGGAAATCCAAGCCCCCAAATTATAAAGGCCTTTGCCTATAAAAATGGGATATCTGCAAGGAGAAAGTGGATAAGTCCCTGTTGTCGAAGACCTGGTGTAAGCATGAAAAAATGTTTTGAGACATCACGTGCTAATGTGCAGTTGGCCTCTGAAATGCCAGAGAGTGTTACCAAAGGCCGCTAATGCAATAAAGCAAAATATTGGTCTCTTTGAGAGAATCAAGACTCCTCTGTCAGTATCAGCTACACTTCAACTGCCTGGAGATATTGTGCAACAGTGGCACCATATGTCTATATAATCCCAAACTAATTGGCTATTAGCTCTCCTTGGAGGAATAATTCATGCGCTGATGCCACAAGTTTGCGTCCTCTAGTGTTTAGGAGATGATATAGCCACAGTAAGAACTTGTCACCCTTTATAGAGAAACCACAGTTTGTGGAATAGTGTACCATCCAAACATCTGTGTCTTGTGCTCACAGCTTAGCTTGCCATAATAATAGTTTAAATGCTGTACATCTAATTGTTGTGCTTTGTTAGTAGGATTAAAGAGAGGTACCCTGGAGAGCTGTCAACCCATGAAGGGAAACCACCTGACTAGTGTAAAAAATGACATCTCCAGAGAAAACAGACTGCTTTGCTTCTCACCCACTTGTGCTCCTTTTCCAAAGCCTACGGAACAACTTGCGGAAGAGGAGGCTTGGTAGAATGTAAGGGCTGCGGAGAGATGGAGTAAATCGTGAGACTACAGCAATATACACTGGACTCTTACTTGATCAACATGCTTGTGCATACAAGCTTCTCCAATTGGACTATGGGAACCTTGGGTTGTTCAAAATATGAACATAGATACTTGGTAATTGGTTTTACATGAATGTTACTTACATTCATTGCTTATGCTTGACAATCAGCTTACTTCATGGTTGGGATTTTTGGATATTAATTGGCCTTAATGTGAAAATACAGTTTTAGGTCCAACCTGTCCCCTACTGCCTAGCACTCAAGGTAGGCCTGATCAGCTAGCTATTTAAAATTCAGGTTCCTTTGGGTTCTTAGCCTCACCTATGGGCTCCCCTGCCTCTCAGAAAAATAAAAAATAAAATTAAAAGGGTGAGATGTGGGAAAACATAGAGTGGGCTGGAATCTAAGCGATGGTACCTCCCTGGCCATACCCATGGGGTGGGTTCTAGGCACTGGTACCTCCTGGCCACAACCATGGGGTGGGTTGTAGTGACAAAAAGATTTAGATTTGGCGCCTGAGAATTGAGTCATGATGGATATTTAAGCAGACATGTTGGAATAAATCTCTCTCTGCATTTGAACTCTCACTGCCTACATGTGGTTTGCTTTCCTGCGCGGTCTTCCCACATGGGTAGTCCTAGGATTAACTGGGCCCAGCCGTGAATCCCGGCAGCGACCCCACAAATAACAGGATACATTATTAGGTCATTTTAAAAAGTGATGTGGTATACGTCATTGGAAAATTTGTTCTCTTGTAAACTTATTGTCTGAGCATATCCTGAATGCCCAACAGCTTCCAAAAAGTAATAGGTGCCTTTGAAAATAAAACCAACCATCTGTGGGCCTAACGCTATACCAAATTGGTTCAGTCATGAAACTCGCTTTAGGGAAAACCTGGTAGTGGCAATAACCTAAACTGAGCCCAGGAGTTAAAGTTGGGGATTGAGAAAAATAAGACATATAAATTAATCTAAAGTAGAACTTTAGAGGCAATAACAGAATGAAATAAATACGCAGTGCATAAATTGGAAAAGTCTTAGGCAATTATGAACCAACGTCACCTCTGTTTGACCTATTGTTTCCCCAAAACACAGGCCTTGGCTTCCTTTGTTATTCCTTACTTCCATTTAGGGGAAAGCAGAACAGCAATTACTAGCATGCAGAAAAATGTGCAGAATCTTTAGCAAACTTTAGCAAGAGTCACATCTCTGTCCTTTAAAGCATGAAATACTTTCAATCAATACTGGGGTATTTTACCCTGTATTTTAAGCAGGAGGTAGTTTTGATCAATACTAGGGTGTTTTTACCCTGTATCTGACCCTCAGTGAATAAATCAACACGTAATTGCACTATGATTTTCAATTTTCCCTCAAAATATTAAGCAGGAATATAGGTACAATATGAGATCATGCATCTTTAAAATGTTAGGAATGATGTATATATATATATAAATCTAAGTAATAAATGGTGGAAACATTGGATATTACTAATGCATGCCTAAGTTTCTAAACTAGGTAGCGTCTCAGACAGGAAGATGGCTTCAATGCAAAAACTTGAGGTAAACACGGGTAAGACCTCATCTCAAAAACTGGTAGCGAAATACAATAGGTAATGGAGAGAATCCTCTGCTGATCCTTCTGCTGTATTAGTGTACAGAAACAACAAAAGATGCTAACAGATTTTTTCAGGCAATCATTTAAAATTAATTTTCAAATGGAGATGTCATTAAAATATAGAAAGAATAATTTAAATGAAATTCACTGAAACATTAACAAATTTTAAAAGAAAAAAAGTTGTAATTAGGCTAAATATACCAATAACAAATTTTAAATGGGTAATTTTTAATTTTAATTAAAAAATCAACACTAAATAGAAAAATCAGTGATTCTTTTAAAAATTCAGTAATATTTTTAAAGTATTAGAAGTGGTGTTGTAATTTCCTATACGGTAACACGTTCCTTTTGTAGCTTTCTAGCCATGAGACTGAGCAATGAATGTTATTACTCTAAAAGGGTTTAGTAAACCAATAAGATTGACACCAGGTTTGACAAGCTAAATTATATAATTTCTCCAGTGACATAGGATATTATGCTTGTCTGCCTGTAAAGCTTACCTATAATATTGAAAAGAGAAATGGTATTACATTAGCAAAGAAAAGGCCTCCAATGTAGACCAAGGAATTAAGGGCAAGAAACAAAAGAGGGAGCCCCAAAATGGGAAAGTTTGCTGGACCCGTGTAACTTGAATCTCTCACTATTGGAGGTATTTAATACTTATGGAAAATTCAAAGCGAAGCTAGCCTTTCACTCATTGCAATTTAGTATTCTACACCAGGTGGAATAAAACAAAACCCACAAAATTATGTGGAAAATTAACTCAACTTTACCAGTAATTAAATTAGAATGAAAGTGCAATGAATGTCCTAATGAAAAGTCAAAGACTACAAAACAGGATTTTTCTTTTTATTGAATGTGTGCTCTGTCACTTTCATACATGTGTAAAATACACTTTGAATACTGTAACCCCCACCCTCTCGCGTATCTCTCTCACACTTATTAACTCCCCTCCTTCCTATAATTTCTTTCTTTCTCTTTATTTCTTTATCTTTCTTTCTTTCTTCTTTCTTTCTTTCTTTCTTTTCTTTCTTTCTTTCTTTCTTTTCTTTGTTTCTTTTTTGAGAGACACTGAGTTTAACCAAAATCTTCTGTTAGACCACGGGTTTGCACCTAGCCACTGGAGTCTGGTGAAACCCTTCTGAGTGCACAAATGAAGATGATGACTGAACATATTCTAGAATCCATCAATAGTCAATAATTCAGGCAGAGAGTGGGGCTCCGTGAGCCCTTCCCCAAATCACACTTTGGCACTTGATGAACCTAGTTTTGTATAGGACCATTGAAGGCAGCCACAGCTGATGTGGGATCACAACTGCATTGACCCTGTCAAGTCTACAAGTCAGCATTTTACAATCCTTTCCCCATCTTCTGGCTCTTACATTCTTTCTACAATCTCTTTCTCAATATTTCCTGATACTTAGAGATGGTATAAATGTAAATAGAGCAACAATGAACATGGATGAGTAAGTCTGTGAGGTAGAGTTGTTTGAAAATATGCCCAGGAGCAGTATAGCTGCATCTTATGGTAGGTCTATGTCTTAGTCACTTTTCTGTTGCTGTGATAAAACACCATTACCAAAGGAACTTATAAAAGGAAGAGTTTATTTGAGCTTATGATTGACAGTTCCAGGGAATTAGAGTCCATATGCGGAGGGAGCAATGGCAGCTGGAGAGGCATGGCGGCTTGGAGAGCAAGCTGAGAGTCACTATTCACAAAGAGCACAGGAAGCAGAGACAGCACTGTAACCACGAGGCTTTCTTAAAGCTCATGTAAGCCTGCCCCAGTAACAGCTTATTCCAGCACGGACACACACCCCAAGCCTCCAAAAAACAGCACACCAACTGGAGACAACGTCTGAAATAACTAGAGCCTAATGGGGGACACTCATGTAAACCACCACATTCTACTCCTGCCCCATAGGCTCCTGACCATATAAATGCAAAATGAATTTATCAAACCTTTAAAAGTCCCATAGTCTTTACACAGTTTCAATGCCATTTAGAAAAGTCTAACATCCAAGTCTCTTCTGAGACTCAAGGCCAATCTCTTAACCGTAAGCTCCTGTAAATCAAAAGACAATTACGTACTCCCAATATACAGTGCAACCGAATACACTTCCCATTCCAAGGGAGGAATAGAGGCATAGTGAGGAAATACTGGACCAAAAAAGACTGAAAACCTGCAAGGGCAAACGCCAATTCCAGTAGCTCCACATGAATTCTGGGACTTGACTTCCAAGGGGCTTAGATGGCTCAGCTCTTTCAGCTTTGTTTGCAACATACATCTACTTTCTTAGGCCAGTACCACTCCAACTATGCGCTCTCCTTGGCAAATATCTCAACAGGTTGGCATCTGAATGTTCTTGTTGGGGTCTCCATGCCAACAAAGCTTTCACATTCACAGCTTCATTGCAATGGCCTTTCAGGGCCTACTTTATGCAGAGACAGCCCTGCTGCACTCTGCCTGACCTTTTTGGCCCTCTGAAAAGAGGAGGAAAGAATGATGAACCCTTCACTCTTGCAAACTTCATGCCTCTAAAGCAGCACCACATGAATGAAATTGCCAATCTGGTTGCAAGTTCGGGATGGACTCTGGAGCATTTTCAACCACATTTTGCAACTTTCTCTGCCCTGCACTTGTTGGAGGATTATCTGGGTGGGTCCTTGCCTGAAGGTACTGATTCTTTTGTTTTCTTGTAAATCTCCATGCCTCTCCTTAATCACTTTTGTCTCCTTTATGAAAGGGAGCCTCCCCTTCACAAGCCTTGGCCCCACCTTTAATCTTCCTAGTGTAACTTTTTCAGATCTCAAACTGTACATTCTGTGCATTTCTTCTGCCCCAATTTTCTCCTTTTTTCAACTGTAGATCTGTATAATATTCACCATTAAAACCACGCCACCATTACGATCTACATTAGGGCTGTCTTGAAATATCTCTGCCAAAGGACATCAGTCCATTGCTTTTCAACATAGCATCAGGCAAGCATTTGGGCTTGGGGCAAACTGCTGCCAGACTCTTTATCAAAATATCCAGTTGCTGCTAAGTCTTTATTTTTTTTTTTTTTTTTTCTCTGGCACTTTTTGCTACATGTATCTTCTCAGGCTCTGCCACTTAATGGCCCTTTAAGCTCTGCTTACAGTAGTCACACAGCTTTTCTAGCCCAAAGATCCAAAGATCTTCCACATTTCTCCAAACATCCACATGGTAGGTCTTCTTCACAGCCAACCCACTTCTGGTACAATACTGTATTAGTCACTTTTCTGTTGTGTGATACATCGTGACCAAGGAACTTATAAAAGGAAGGAGTTTTATTTGAGCTTACTGATCAAGTGGTTCCAGGGAATTAGAGTCCATTGTGGTGGGAAGGCAGTGGTGCACTGGAGAGGCATGGTGGCTGGAGCCAAGCCGAGGGTCACATTTGGGCAAACAGCACAGGAAAGCAGAGAGAGAGCACTGTAGAACCACGAAGCTTGTTAAACTAACTAAAGCCATGCCCCACAGTGAACACTTCCTCCTTAGCATGGCCACACCCCCAATACCCCAAAAAACAGCGCCACAACTGGAGACAAACGTCTTGAATAACCTAGAGCTATGGGGACATCATTCAAAACACCACAGTCTATTTCTAGCTTTTTAAAATTTCTAGCTTTTTATTTAAATTTCCTAGCTTTAATAGGAACCTCCACATGGATTTTTGTAGGGCTGCAGTAGTTTACAATCCCCAAAACAGTGAATAAGAGTTCTCTTTCATGTGACATTGCAATAAGAAAGTTATGTTCGCATTTTCTAACCACTCTTCTTCCACTGCACTAGCGTCATTGGAATTTTACATGTAGGGAACAGAAGTACCTAAATATAAGATTCACTACAGGGGCTAGAGAGATGCTCAATGGTTAACAGGATCTAGTTTCTTACTCACATAAGACCGGGTTAAATCCAAAAATAGCCCCGAACTGCAAAATAATTCCAGTTCCCAATGGATCTGATGCCTTCTGTCCTCCATAGCTACTGCACAACATGGATAGGACTTACAGATATGTGGACATAATAGCTATAGCACATAAAATAAATCATAAATAAAAAGTGATCATAGGACTTCTGTTTAGAAGGGATTTGAGTCCTGTATTGCTTTAATTTGTGTTCATAGTAAGTCTTGAATATTACTTATTTGGATCAACCTTCAGTTAGGGGCTATATTGGCTAACTCATGAAAGTTTCCCATACACAAAATGTTGAAGAGCAGACTAGCTTGTAAGTTAAATCCATTTTGAATGTATACAATACTGCAAACCCAGCTATTTGAGGTATTTTATAGTCAGCACAAATGTCACTCTGGCATATATTAGCAGTCTCAAGTTTGTGAACACTGTCATTGATGGCTATAGACATATAGATACTTATTTCTGTGTGATAACAAGTTCTCTTTGATTCCTGCTTCTAGGTTCTATCCATTTGGCTGTTTTTTTTGGTTTTGGTTTTGACTTTTTACTAGGCTACTTTCCTGTGCTCTTTGTTGTCAATTTTGAATTATTTTCTGCTTAGTTTTCTGTTTATTTTTTAACTCTTCTTTTGAAATAAAGTTTTCTCTGTCTAAGCTTAGCTGGTTTTGAATTTTCCAAGTGTGGGATTACAAATTTGGACTGCTGCAACCAGCTGGAATTTCTAAAATGTAGCCCTGCTGGAGGTAAGATATTCTCACCCCCCAGAGCAGGAATCACGTGTAACAACCTTCATATTTTCTTGCATCCAGAGGTATTGTTCAAAAAAATGTTAAACACTAGCCATATGTAAGAAGTTAACTCCTATATCTAAGGACCCTAACGGAAAGACAACTGCTCAGTTTAGGAGGTGGTATTGAAGAATAAGGCATCTTCACTTTGGCCTAATTGTATAGAACAGATGCTTTGCCATGTTGCATTTGGGTTCTTGTATGCCATTAACAAGCTAAGACTAGGCTATACTGTGACATATCCTTGGAATAGTACCTTGAAATCCCTGTAGGAGAAGAGAGGAATACAGCTAAGTAAGAAGCTGCCATTAAGTAACCACTGGCAATTTCATGTATGCAAATCTTTAGAATATGTCTTTGGATTATAAAATCTCTTTCTGATGTACTGTATGAATGTGGATCAAAAGCAGAAAGACCTGTGCCTTTTGTCACTGAACACCAATTGTGGGTCTAAGGAAGCAGGGAGCTGACACAAGGGTGATGTTGTTTTTGCTAGATTTGTAACTAACATATTGGTGCAGTCTGTTTGAACTCATTGTCTCATAATTGGACAAATCTATGGAGATGTACATCACTTGTCAGCCAAACTGTCAATTGTAGAAGTGATGGTTGTGGACAGGGTACCCAGGACAGTGCTGCTTAGGAGCTGCAAGATCTCCTGACTGGCAAACTCAGGTATATGACATTGGGTTGCTAGAATATTGACTTATTTTCCTTGGCATTGAACATGGCAGGGAGTGGTTTTCAGCACAAGTGACTAGGGCAGCACTTGTCACACCTTGCTCATTTATAACCTGACAGTAGACCTGTATCCATGTGTGATGGCTGTCAAATTGCCACAACGCAGAATTACCTGGGAAGAGGTCTAATAGGATTATCTAGATCATGTTGGCTGTGGATTATCTTTGTAAGGAATTTTTTCATTACATTAACTTATGTGGGAAGGACCAGACTAAAAGTGGGTGACACCATTCCTTGGATTTGTGGTCCCTCAATTGTACCTGAGTAGGAAAGAGCAAATATCAATGTATGCATATTGCTGTCTAATGGTCTTGACAGGTGCGACTAGCTGAGTCAAGTTTCTGTCTTGACTTCTTGTGTGATGGGTCATGTTGGTTTCTTTCTGTTGCTTTGGTAAAACACTGGCCAAAACCAAGATTGGGGAGAAAAAGGCTTGTTTCATCAAAAGAAGGCAAGGCAGGAGGTCAAGCAGGAACCTGAAGGCAGGAACTGGAAGCACAGACCTGGAGGAAGGCGGCTTATGGCTTTGCTTCCTCTGGCTTGTTCAGCTACCTTTCTCATCAGGGAGAGTAACAGGGCTGGGCTCACCTCAATTGTTAACAAATTAAAGGAAAAATGCTTGTAGTCATAACTGACAGGCTAGAACTGATGTAGAAAAACCCTCAGTTGAGGTTGTTCACCAGTTGGACTCTAGTTTGTGTCAAGTTGCCAAAAATTAACTAGTATAGCCTATAACTAGAATTTTAAAGCCAAAATAAAATACCTTTTCTTCCAATTAGGCTTTCTGCCAATGTATTGTTATTACAGCAACAGAAAGGGGGACTAGTATTGTGTTTTAATACCACTATAGTATATTGTTATTTAACCAGGATTTCTTAAAAACCAATCTTAGCTAAATGAACTTTTTGGAAGCTGATTACTACTTGCTGAGAGTTCATCTTTTTTTTATACTTGTTTTATTTATTATTTTTATTTTTGTGTATGCGTGTATTGCTGCATGTGGTATTGTACACTCATGGTCATGCAATGCAGTTTTTAGGTCAGAAGAGGGCAGTTTTGAGGATTCCCCTGGAACTGGGAGTTAAGGATGGTTTTTAAACACCATGTGGAGGGCTGGAAATGGGAAACCTAGGTCCTCTGCAAGAAGCCAGTCAGTACTCTTAACTGCTGCACCATTTCTTCAGCCCCTGAGTTGATCTTTTTTTTTGGTTTTTTTGAGTTAGGGTCACCTATAGCCCCTAGTGGAACTGCTATGTAAATTGAACAATCTGGAATTGCCACGACTGAGATTGCCTGCCTCTTTTCTCTGGGGGCCCTCCCCCCCCACGTGCTGGGTTTAAAGACATGCACTCATACCAATAATGATGAATCCGAATTAAGAAGAAAGCAAAGAGTTAAAAAGTCGGCATGATAGCCGCCATGTTGATTTTTAAGGGAGAAGATTCTAATAGGTGAATAGACTCAAGTGGATTAACGTTGCACTGAGGGACATCTGGGTACAACAACTTAGCTCGATAGAGCTTTAACATATAATGACAGATTTGTGCTGAAATCTAGTGGGGTGGGCTAGGGGAGTACAGATGGGAGAGGGGTGATTAAGATCTTCTGTATAAAATTCACAAAAATTCAAGAAAAGCAATCTTAACCCAATTCATGTGAATGATAACTTGATAGTCCCACGTTAAATTTTCATTGTAGAGTTGTAATCATAAAGGTAAATGCAATGAAAATACTTTAAAATTTAGGTGGAAAATGGTATATATTTAATTAACCCAATCCACACTCATTGGAACATCAATTTCATGTTACAAATAACGTAATTTCTATTTTAGCAATGTGGAGAAAGACCCAAAGAATGCAACTGTATTTTTCGTAATCAAACATACACTGTGGCAAAGGCAATATGGAAATCCATGGGTGTTTCATGCTACATTGCTCAAGGATAAATGAGTTCATGTAATTTTCCTCAATTGATCTCCTGGTTTCATTTCCTTTTCTTCTACTGTTGTGTTCTAAATAACATTTCAGCACTTTCATACTTGGGGCCATCTTGCCTTATTTTGTGGGAAATTGGGCAAAAAAAAAAAAAAATCAGATGGTAATGATGGGTAACAACTTCTCATGGGGCATTATCTAGCCAGTCTTTAATTACTGGTGGGCATAAGAACTGTAAAGAAAATTTATTAAGAGCTGATATTGTAAAATCTTTAAAGCAGGTTTTCCATGCCAGGCCTGGAGAAGGCCAAGAGCTTGGAGTAAGATAGTTAAATGGTAATACATTTGAATTAATTGGAAATCTAAAATGTTATTGTTTTATTCATAATCTGTATTGACTTTCCAACAATAACTTTGGGGTTAAGGTACACAATGGTTCTCTATTTTTCTTTGCTATACAGTGTCAGTTTGTAACATTTTTCTTTACTTGTAGGACAACTTAGGCATCTATAGATCAAAACATAAAAATTAAAAAAAACAAAAAGAGGGAGGCGGTATAATATTCCTTCTGTATTCCAAACCTTTTGATAAATTTTTAATTTTGAGGTCTTGAAAATAACAATGGGAGGAGATTTGTATGTTCCCACAGGTAAAAAACACCACCTAAATGCTGAAAATGTACAAATTTTGGCTATGCAGGATGGACTGGGAAATTCAAGCAAGAGAGCTGACCCACCTGAACATGAAGGAAAAAGGAACATCAGACTGCCTGAGTCACAGACACTGAGTTCTCTGAATTCTATTTGGGTTAACTTATCCATAATGTGCCCTAATGAAGTTTACCTTCCAGATGCTGAGAAACCTTCCTACCTCTCCCTTTATAGGAAAAAAAAAAAACATGAATGGAATGAAGTCATTCCCTGAATATAGATAATAGCAAAGTCTCTATAAGCTGTGTAATTAAGCAAAATATTTAATACAGGAGGAGCTCTGATATCAGCAATGGATAATTCTAAGGAGATGTTGGCTGGGGAATCCAAGCCCCCAAATTATAAAGGCCTTTGCCTATAAAAATGGGATATCTGCAAGGAGAAGGTGATAAGTCCCTTTGTTGAAGCCTGGTGTAAGCATGAAAAAATGTTTTGAGACATCACTTGTAATGTGCAGTTGGCCTCTGAATGCCAGAGAGTGTTACCAAAGGCCGCTAATGCAATAAAGCAAAATATTGGTCTCTTTGAGAGAATCAAGACTCCTCTGTCAGTATCAGCTACACTTCAACTGCCTGGAGATATTGTGCAACAGTGGCAACCATATGTCTATATATATCCCAAAACTAATTGGCTATTAGCTCTCTCCTTGGAGGAATAATTCATGGCTGATGCCACAAGTTTGCGTCCTCTAGTGTTTAGGAGATGATATAAGCCACAGTAAGAACTTGTCACCCTTTATAGAGAAACCACAGTTTGTGGAATAGTGTACCATCCAAACATCTGTGTCTGTGCTCACAGCTTAGCTTGCCATAATAATAGTTTAAATGCCTGTACATCTAATTGCTTGTGCTTTGTTAGTAGGATTAAGAAGGTACCTGAGAAGCTGTCAACCCATGAAGGGAAACCACCTGACTAGTGTAAAAAATGACATCTCCAGAGAAAACAGACTGCTTTGCTTCTCACCACCTGTGCCCTTTTCAAGCCTAGGAACACTTGCGGAAGAGGGAGGCTTGGTAGAATGTAAGGGCTGCGGAGAGATGGGGTAAATCGTGAGACTACAGCAATATAACTGGACTCTTACTTGATCAACATGCTTGTGCATACAAGCTTCTCCAATTGGACTATGGAACCTTGGGTTGTTCAAAATATGAACATAGTACTATGTAATTGGTTTTACATGAATTTACTTACATTCATTGCTTATGCTTGACAATCAGCTTACTTCATGGTTGGGATTTTGGATATTAATTGGCCTTAATGTGAAAATACAGTTTTAGGTCCAACCTGTCCCCTACTGCCTAGCACTCAAGGTAGGCCTGATCAGCTAGCTATTTAAAATTCAGGTTCCTTTGGGTTCTTAGCCTCACCTATGGGCTCCCCTGCCTCTCAGAAAAATAAAAAATAAAATTAAAAGGGTGAGATGTGGGAAAACATAGAGTGGGCTGGAATCTAAGCGGATGGTACCTCCCTGGCCATACCCATGGGGTGGGTTCTAGGCCACTGGTACCTCTCTGGCCACACTCATGGGGTGGGTTGTAGTGATGAAAAGATTTAGATTGGGCCCTGAGAATGAGTCATGATGGATATTTAAGCAGACATGTTGGAATAAACTCTCTCTCTGCGTTTGAACCTCCACCTGCCTACATGTGGTTTGCTTTCCTGCGCGGTCTTCCCACATGGGTAGTCCTAGGATTAACTGGGCCCAGCCGTGAATCCCGGCGGCGACCCCACAAATAACAGGATAAATTATTAGGTCATTTTAAAAAGTGATGTGGTATACGTCATTGGAAAATTTGTTCTCTTTTAAACTTATTATCTGAGCATATCCTCAATGCCCAACAGCTTCCAAAAAGTAATGGGTCTTTGAAAATAGAACCAACCATCTGTGGGACTAAAGCTATATCAAAATGGGTTCAGTCATGAAACTCGTTTTAGGGAAAACCTGGCAGTGGCAATAACCTAAACTGAGCCCAGGAGTTAAAGTTGGGGATTGAGAAAAATAAGACATATAAATTAATCTAAAGTAGAACTTTAGAGGCAATAACAGAATGAAATAAATATGCAGTGCATAAATTGGAAAAGTCTTAGGCAATTATGAACCAACGTCACCTCTGTTTGACCTATTGTTTCCCCAAAACACAGGCCTTGGCTTCCTTTGTTATTCCTTACTTCCATTTAGGGGAAAGCAGAACAGCAATTACTAGCATGCAGAAAAATGGGCAGAATCTTTAGCAAACTTTAGCAAGATTCACATCTCTGTCCTTTAAAGCATGAAATAGTTTCAATCAATACTGAGATATTTTACCCTGTATTTTAAGCAGGAGGTAGTTTTTATCAATACTAGGGTGTTTTTACCCTGTATCTGCCCCTCAGTGAATAAATCAACACGTAATTCACTATGGTTTTCAATTTTCCCTCAAAATATTAAGCAGGAATATAGGTACAATATGAGATCATGCACTTTAAAAATGTTAGGAAGAATGTATATATAAAATTCAAAAGTAAAAATGGTGGCAAAATTGGATATTATAATGCATGCCTATAAGTTTTAGCAACTAGGTAGGCTCAGACAGGAAGATGGCTTCAATGCAAAAACTTGAGGTAAACACGGGTAAGACCTCATCTCAAAAACTGGTAGCGAAATACAATAGGTAATGGAGAGAATCCTCTGCTGATCCTTCTGCTGTATTAGTGTACAGAAACAACAAAAGATGCTAACAGATTTTTTCAGGCAATCATTTAAAATTAATTTTCAAATGGAGATGTCATTAAAATATAGAAAGAATAATTTAAATGAAATTCACTGAAACTTAACAAATTTTAAAGAAAAAAAGTGTAATACTAAATATACAATAACAAATTTTAAATAGGTAATTTTTAATTTTAATTAAAAAATCAACACTAAATAAAAAATCAGTGATTCTTTTAAAAATTAGTAATATTTTTAAAGAATTAGAAGTGGTGTTGTAATTTCCTATACGGTAACACGTTCCTTTTGGAGCTTTCTAGCCATGAGACTGAGCAATGAAAGTTATTACTCTAAAAGGGTTTAGTAAACCAATAAGTTTGACACCAGGTTTGACAAGCTAAATTATATAATTTCTCCAGTTACATAGGATATTATGCTTGTCTGCCTGTAAAGCTTACCTATAATATTGAAAAGAGAAATGGTATTACATTAGCAAAGAAAAGGCCTCCAATGTAGACCAAGGAATTAAGGGCAAGAAACAAAAGAGGGAGCCCCAAAATGGGAAAGTTTGCTGGACCCGTGTAACTTGAATCTCTCACTATTGGAGGTATTTAATACTTATGGAAAATTCAAAGCGAAGCTAGCCTTTCACTCATTGCAATTTAGTATTCTACACCAGGTGGAATAAAACAAAACCCACAAAATTATGGGGAAATTTAAACTCAACTTTACCAGTAATTAAATTAGAATGAAAGTGCAATGAATGTCCTAATGAAAAGTCAAAGACTACAAAACAGGATTTTTCTTTTTATTGAATGTGTGCTCTGTCACTTTCATACATGTGTAAAATACACTTTGAATACTGTAACCCCACCCTCTCTCATATCTCTCTCACCCTTATTAATTCCCTCCTTCCTATAATTTCTTTCTTTCTCTTTATTTCTTTATCTTTCTTTCTTCTTTCTTTCTTTCTTTCTTTCTTTCTTTCTTTTTCTTTGTTTCTTTTTTGAGAGACACTGAGTTTAACCAAAATCTTCTGTTAGACCACGGGTTTGCACCTAGCCACTGGAGTCTGGTGAAACCCTTCTGAGTGCACAAATGAAGATGATGACTGAAAATATTCTAGAATCCATCAATAGTCAATAATTCAGCAAGGAGAGGTGGGGCTCCATGAGCCCTTCCCCAAATCACACTTTGGCACTTGATGAACCTAGTTTTGTATAGGACCATTGAAGGCAGCCACAGCTGATGTGGGATCACAACTGCATTGACCCTGTCAAGTCTACAAGTCAGCATTTTAAATTTTCCCCATCTTCTGGCTTTACATTCTTTCCACTCTTCTTCCTCAATATTTCCTGATACTTAGAGATGGTATAAAGTAAATAGAGCAACAATGAACATGGATGAGTAAGTCTGTGAGGTAGAGTTGTTTGAAAATATGCCCAGGAGCAGTATAGCTGCATCTTATGGTAGGTCTATGTCTTAGTCACTTTTCTGTTGCTGTGATAAAACACCATTACCAAAGGAACTTATAAAAGGAAGAGTTTATTTGAGCTTATGATTGACAGTTCCAGGGAATTAGAGTCCATTCTGGTGGGAGGCATGGCAGCTGGAGAGGCATGGCGGCTGGAGCAGCAAGCTGAGGTCACATCTCACAAAGAGCACAGGAAGCAGAGACAGCAACTGTAGACCACGAGGCTTCTTAAAGCTCATTAAGCCTGCCCCCAGTAACACATTTCTTCCAGCACGGACACACACCCCAAGACCTCCAAAAACAGCACCACCAACTGGAGACAAACGTCTGAATAACTAGAGCCTATGGGGGACACTCATTCAAACCACCACATTCCACTCCCTGGCCCCCATAGGCTCCTGACCATATAAAATGCAAAATGCATTTAGTCTAACCTTAAAAGTCCCCATAGTCTTTACCAGTTTCAATGCCATTTAAAAGTCTACAGTCCAAGTCTCTTCTGAGACTCAGGCCAATCTCTTAACCGTAAGCTCCTGTAAAATCAAAAGACAAATTACGTACTCCCAATATACAGTGCAACCGAATACACATTCCCATTTCAAAAGGGAGGAATAGAGGCATAGTGAGGAAATACTGGACCAAAACAAGACCGAAAACCTGCAGGGCAAACGCCAAGTCCAGTAGCTCCACATGCAACTTCTGGGACTTGACTTCCAAGGGGCTTAGATGGCTCAGCTCTTCCAGCTTTGTTTGCAACATACATCTCTTTCTTAGGCCAGTACCACTCCCACTATGCAGCTCTCCTTGGCAAATATCTCACAGGTCTGGCATCTCGAATGTCTTCTTGGGGTCTGTGCTGCCAACCAAACTTCACATTTACAGCTTCATGCAATGGCCTATCAGGGCCTACTTTATGCAGAGACAGCCCTGCTGCACTCTGCCTGACCTTTTTGGCCCTCTGAAACAGAGGAGGAAGAACTGATGACCCCTTCACTCTTGCAAACTTCATGCCTCTAAAGCCAGCACCACGTGGATGAAATTGCCAAATCTGGTTGCAAGTTCGGGATGGACCCTGGAGCATTTCAACCACATTTGCAACTTTTCTCTGCCCTGCACTTGTTGGAGGATTATCTGGGTGTGGTCTTGCCCTGAAGGTACTGATTCTTTTGTTTACTTGTAAATCTCCAGGCCTCTCCTTATTCACTTTTGTCTCCTTATGAAAGGGAGCCTCCCCTTCACAAGCCTTGGCCCCACCTTTAATCTTCCTAGTGTACTTTTCAGATCCAAACTGTACATTCTGCATTTCTTCTGCCCCATTTTCTCCTTTTTCACTGTAGATCTTTATAATATTCACCATTAAAACCACGCCACCATTCTTCTACATTGGCTGTCTTGAAATATCTCTGCCAAAGACATCAGTCCATTCTTTTCAACATAGCATCAGGCAAGCATTTGGGCTGCGGGCAAACTGCTGCCAGACTCTTTATCAAAATATCCCAGTTGCTGCCTAAGTCTTTATTTTCCCTGGAACCACATCTTTTGCAGCCATGCTTCTTCCAGGCCTCCACTATAATGGCCCTTTAAGCTCTGCTTACAGTAGTCACAGTTTCTAGCCCAAAGATCCAAATCTTCCACATTTCTCCAAACATCCACATGGTCAGGTTCTTCACAGCCAACACCCCACTTCTGGTACCAATAACTGTATTAGTCACTTTTCTGTTGCTGTGATAAAACACCGTGACCAAAGGAACTTATAAAAGGAAGAGTTTATTTGAGCTTACGATCAATGGTTCCAGGGAATTAGAGTCCATTGTGGTGGGAGGCATGGTGCCTGGAGAGGCATGGTGGCTGGAGCAGCAAGCCGAGGGTCACATCTTGCAAACAGCACAGGAAGCAGAGAGAGCAACTGTGAACCACAGCTTTTAAAACTCACTAAGCTGGCCCCAGTGACACACTTCCTCCTGCATGGCCACACACCCCAAGACCACCAAAAACAGCGCCACCAACTGGAGACAAACGTCTGAATACCTAGAGTCTATGGGGACACTCATTCAAAACACCACAGTCTATTTCTAGCTTTTTTAAATTTCTAGCTTTTTTTAAATTTCTAGCTTTAATAGGAACCTCCACATGGATTTTTGTAGGGCTGCAGTAGTTTACACTCCCCAAAACAGTGAATAAGTGTTCTCTTTCATGTGAATTGCAATAAGAAGTTATGTTCCATTTTCTAACCACTCTTCCCCACCTGCACTAGCCTCATTGAATTTTACTGTAGGAACAGAGTATAAATATAAGATCATACAGGGGCTAGAGAGATGCCTCAATGGTTACAAGGACTAGTTCTTCTCACATAAGACCCGGGTTCAAATCCTAGCACCCAGAACTGCAAATAACTCCAGTTCCAATGGATCTGATTCCTTCTGTCCTCCATAGCTACTGCACAACATGGAAGGACTTACAGATATGTGGACATAATAGCTATACACATAAAATAAACATAAATAAAAAGTAAGATCATAGGACTTCTGTTTAGAAGGGATTTGAGTCCTGTATTGCTTTAATTTGTGTTCATAGTAAGTCTTGAATATTACTTATTTGGATCAACCTTCAGTTAGGGGCTATATTGGCTAACTCATGAAAGTTTCCCATACACAAAATGTTGAAGAGCAGACTAGCTTGTAAGTTAAATCCATTTTGAATGTATACAATACTGCAAACCCAGCTATTTGAGGTATTTTATAGTCAGCACAAATGTCACTCTGGCATATATTAGCAGTCTCAAGTTTGTGAACACTGTCATTGATGGCTATAGACATATAGATACTTATTTCTGTGTGATAACAAGTTCTCTTTGATTCCTGCTTCTAGGCTATCCCATTTGCTGTTTTTGGTTTTGTTTTGATTTTTACTAGGCTACTTTCCTGTGCTCTTTGTTGTCACTTTGAATTATTTTCTGCTTAAGTTTTCTGTTTATTTTTTAACTCTTCTTTTGAATAAGTTTTCTCTGTCTAAGCTTAGCTGGTTTTGAATTTTCCAAGTGTGGGATTACAAATTTTGACTGCTGCAACCAGCTGGAATTTCTAATAATGTAGCTACCTGCTGGAGTAAGATATTCTCACCCCCCAAGCAGGAATCACGTGTCACACAACCTTCATATTTTCTGCATCAGAGGTATTTTCAAAAAATGTTAAACACTAGCCATATGTAAGAAGTTAACTCCTATCATCTAAGGACCCTAACAGGAAAGACAACTGCTCAGTTTAGGAGGTGGTATTGAAAGAATAATAGGCATCTTCACTTTGGCCTAATTGTATAGAACAGATGCTTTGCCATGTTGCATTTGGGTTCTTGTATGCCATTAACAAGCTAAGACTAGGCTATACTGTGACATATCCTTGGAATAGTACCTTGAAATCCCTGTAGGAGAAGGAGGAATACAGCTAAGTAAGAAGCTGCCATAAGTAACCACTGGCAATTTCATGTATGGTTATGTTTGGCCTTAAAACAATTTTTCATAATTCTACAGGTCTGAAAAACTTTCTGGTTTTAAATCCCATCCCCCCCAAAGAAAGACTCCTGCTGCAGCTCCTCAAGTTCAGTTCCAATCTTGTTTATATGTAGATTTTCTCCCGGTAGATCTCTTAGACCTGAGCACACTTCATTCTGTTGTAAACTAAGGCCTTTCACAGAACTGCCCTCCCCCAAGAGCAGTCTCTTCCAGATAATTTTGAGCATTGGTCATTTTTCTCCTAAATTTTGTATACAAAATCTGTTTTTGGATAAAAGTGTGTTGCTCTCTTGTCTTCTTATGGGTTTTTTTCTAAATCTATCTTCTTACTTAAGATTACCTATTTGTACATCCAAAGTTGGGATTTATTTTAGCAAACAGTAATTCAAATCCATTTCATCATGCTTAACTTAAAGTGTAATATTTTTACTTAACCCCTGGGTACCCTAGATATATGGTTGATTTAATTTTATCTTGCTCCTTTTAAATGTGTTTCACCTTAAAAATCTCTTCTCACAGAATTCTAGATCATACGTGGTCTGAGTTCTGGCCTGGCGCCATAAGCCTGCCTGCTGTGCATGCATACCAGCTGCCCCACTGAGCACATGGTATCTAAATCATGCCCACTAAATTTTGATTTTAGGTAACATCCTTTTGACTTCAGCATTTTGGGAACAAGATAGATGGATTTCTAGCAGAATTTACAGGCCTTGAAGTTCTAACAAAACAAACTTGCTCCGATAAATTGTCTTTTTAAGGACCATTGGTAAAAGTCTCTTTAACAACGTAAATTGATATTTTGGTTCAATTTAAATGAGAAATTTTTGGAATAAAACTGCTTTATGTTTCTTTAAGCCCATCTTCAAGCTGCATGTATGTGTGAGCGAATGTGAGTTCCTGCTTTTAATTCATTATAATCCTACAGGTTTAAATCTATTTAGCTAACTATAAACAAAAAATAGATTCAATTCATAAAAAATGTTTATGTTATACCCCTTAGTGTTAACAATTTTAATTGGTTTTATAGTATGCATATTATTCAGTTTAATGATAGATTATTGTTAATTATTATTAGTGATTGTTAACTGTTATAGTTAGTTATTAAATATAATTAACAATAATTGATAAAAATTCAGCCTAATGGTAAATTGCTCATTGTTGTTGGCTATTATTATTGACAATTACTCATAATTAATGATTGTAACTAATAATTGTTAATAATTATTAATAATTAATTAATAATAATTAATAATGGTTACAAGTATTGTGATTATTGTTGTGATTGTGAATAATTATTATTATTATTCCAAAGTCCTTAATAAGACATGATGGATCAGGTCTGTCTACTTTTGGAAATCCTCAATCTTTAGATTTGTAAATAGCATATGTAGAATTTAGGTATAGTTATCCAGAAGGGATAGGATAGGGAAAGAATAGTAAGCTTTAGGTATAGTTCATTGAAGGCACATGGTTGCAAATGGGCCTAAGAGGTGGCATATGGATCTCAGCTGTTTCATGCATTACTAGGACATTTATTCTAATTATGTAAAAATAACCCTATAACAAATTATAAAGATTTCATGTTTTTCATTGGACATCAAACAATATGGCTTTCTTCTCTTACAGGTCAACCTAACAAATCTTTATTATATATGCGTGTATGTATGTGTGTATGTATGTGCACGCACATGTGTGTATGGATGTGTGTACTTGTGTTCTAAATATATTATGTTAACAGCTATGATACCAGTAAAAACATTGCCTCTCTGTTGGAACGTGGCCCTTCCTTCTCGATGCAAATTTATATTAAACATCCTGAACACAATTCAATTTCAACAAATTTTATGGGTTATCTATTAAAAATTTAAAATAATGGATCTACACTGCCACCTACTGGTTACGCCCTTTCAACATCTAAAACAAAGATGCAACCAGGTTTTCATTGTATTAAAGTGTTAAGTTTTGGGGTATTTGGGAATAAAAAATAAAAGGTATAAAAATTTAAAAGTAAAAAAAATTGAATTCCAATTAACATCATTGCTGAATTTGTGGCCACCATTTTTAAATTTTTTGTGTGCATACAGGCTGGGCCTGCATTTTGTTCTGGTGTTGTGGTTGGCCAGTTGATTTGGAAAAAGTCTCCCTTTGCGGACCACCAACCTGAATAGCTGGTGGGAAATTCCTGTCCTGAGTTTGGGCAGGTGAAAACTTTTGGCCAAGAGTGGGATACGTGTTTCGTTGTCCCAGTCGAAGGACCCGAGTAGGAAGATACCTCTCCGGTCAGGTCATGGAAGTGACCGACTGTCCTCTACGCAATGAGGCCAGTTCCCCACACTGTCCACAAAGTGGGCACTGTGCGTCCCTTTCTCCTTAGCAGGACTGCATTGCACCTGTTCGACAAAGGAAGCTTCCTAGAAACTCCCACAAAAACAACAACAACAACAAAAATAATATCAAGATGGTTATGATGGTAACAACATCTCATGGCGCATATCCAGCCATTCTTTAATTAACTGATGGGCATAAGAACTGTAAAAGAAAATTTTATTAAGAGCTAGATATTGTAAAATCTTTAAAGCAGGTTTTCATGCCAGGCCTGGAGAAGGCCAAGGGCTTGGAGTAAGATAGTTATTAAAATCCACTTTATAAAGTTTACAGTTTTTTTAAACATATTTTATTGATGCTTTGTGCATTTCATACCTCATTTTCCAATTCAGTTCAGGCATATTTCCCTTTCCCTTCTACCCCACCCCCACCCCATCCCAGACCATACATTCTGCCATAACTGTCCTGCATCTTTCCCTCAGTTTTTTTTTTTTTCATTTTTTAGCTATAAGTGATAATCCGTGAGTACAAGCATCCTTCATGTAAAACCAATTTGCAGGCTGTTGTGCCCAAACCCCCATGTAAAATGTTAATTGCTTTATGCATAATCTGCATTGACTTTCCAACAATAACTTTGGGGTTAAGGTACACAAATGGTCTCTATTTTTCTGTGTTATACAGTATCACCTTGTAACATTTTTCCTTCACTTGTAGGACAACTTAGGCATCTATAGATCAAAACATAAAAATTTAAAAAAACAAAAAGAGGGAGGTGATATAATATTCATTCTGTATTCCAAACCTTTTGAAAAATTTTTAATTTTGAGGTCTTGAAACTAACAATGGGAGTAGATTTGTATGTTCCCACAGGTAAAAACACTAACTTAAATGCCTGAAAACTTACAACTTTTGGCTGTGCAGGATGTACTGGGTAATTCCAACAGAGAGGCTGACCCATCTGAACAATAAAGAAAAAGAACCTCAGATTGCCTGAGTCACAGACACTGAGCATCTCTCTGAATTCTATTTGGGTTAACTATTCATAATGTGCCCTAATGAAGTTTACCTTCCAGATGCTGAGAAACCTTCCTACCTCTCCCCTTTTATAGGAAAAAGAGAAACATGATGGTAATGAAGTCATTCCCTGACTGTAGATAATAGTAAAGTCTCTATAAGCTGTGTAATTAAGCAAAATATATTAATACAGGAGAGCTCTGATATCAGCAATGGATTATTCTGCCAAGGAGATGTTAGCTGGGGGATCCAAGCCCCCAAAATTATAAAGGCCTTTGCCTATAAAAATGGGATATCTGCAAGGAGAAAGGTGGTAAGTCCCTGTTGTCGAAGACCTGGTGTAAGCATGAAAAAATGTTTTGAGACATCACTTGCTAATGTGCAGTTGGCCTCTGAAATGCCAGAGAGTGTTACCAAAGGCCACTAATGCAGTAAAGCAAAATATTGGTCTCTTTGAGTCAAGCAAGGCTCCTCTGTCAGTATCAGCTACACCTCAACTGCCTGGAGATGTTGTGCAACAGTGGCAGCCATGTGTCTATATATATCCCAAATCTAATTGGCTATTAGCTCTCTCCTTGGAGGAATAATTCATGGCTGATACCACAAGATTATGTCCTCTAGTGGTTAGGAGATGTTATAAGCCACAATAAGAACTTGTCACCCTTTATAGAGAAACCACAGTTTGTGGATTAGCATACCATCCAAACATCTGTGTCTGTGCTCACAGCTTAGCTTGCCATAATAATATTGTTTAAATGCCTGTACATCTAATTGCTTGTGCTTTGCTAGTAGGATTAAAAAGGTACCCTGGATAAGCTGTCAATCCATGAAGGGGAACAACCTGAACAGACTAGTGTCCAAAATGACATCTCCAGAGAAAACAGACTGCTTTGCTTCTCACCCACTTGTGCCCCTTTTCCAAAGCCTAGGGAACAACTTGCGGAAGAGGAGGCGTGGTAGAATGTAAGGGCTATGGATAGATTGGGGTGAATCGTGAGACTACAGCAATATAGACTGGATTCTTATTTGATCAACATGCTTGTGCATACAAGCTTCTCCAATTGGACTATGGGAACATTGGGTTGTTCAAAATATGAACATAGATACTTGCTAATTGTTTTTACATGAATGTTGCTTACATTCATTGCTTATGCTTGACAATCAGCTTACTTCATGGTTGGGATTTTTGGATATTAATTGGCCTTAGTGTGAAAATAAAGTTTCAGGTCTGACCTGTCCCCTACTGCCTAGCACTCAAAACAGGCTTGAGCAGCTGGCTATTTAAAACTCAGGTTCCTTTGGGTTGTTAGCCTCACCCATGGGCTCCCCTGACTTTCAGAAAAATTTAAAAAATGAAATTAAAATGGTAAGATGTGGGAAAGCTTAGTTAGATGGGCTGGATTCTAAGCCGATGGTACCTCCTTGGCCACACCCATGGGGTGGGTTCTAAGCCAATGGTACCTCCCTGGCCACACCCATGGGGTGGGGAGTAGTGACGAATTGAATCATGATGGATATTTAAGCGGACATGTTGGAATAAAATCTCTCTCTGCATTCGAACCTCAACCTGCCTACACATGGTATGCTTTCCTGCACGGGCTTTCCACAGGGGTAGTCCTAGGATTAAGTGGGCCCTGCCACAAATCCCGGTGGCGACCCCACACTTTTTGATGTGGGTCTGTATGCAATTTGCAAGTATTTTGTTGAGAATTTTTGCATCTGTGTTCATCAACAATATGGGTCTATAGTTCTCTTTTTTGGTTGTATCTTTGCCTGTTTTGGGTATTAGAGTGATGCTGGCTTCATAGAAAGAATTTGGGAGATTTCCCACTGTTTATATCCTTCTGAACAGTTTGAGTAATAATGGTTGTAAGTCTTTTTGAAATGTTTTATAGAATTTTGCCATGAAACCATCTGGGCCTGGGCTTTTTTAGTTAGGAACTTTCTTATAACATCTTCAATTTCTTCATATATTATGGGTCTGTTCAAGCTGTCAGTCTCTTTTTGGTTAAGGTTTGGTGATTCCCAGGATTTCAGATATTCATCCCTTTCTCATAGGTTTTCAAACTTAGTAGAGTATAGGTTTTTGAAGTATTCTTGTATGATTCTCTGGATCTTTTCATTGTCTGTTGTGATATTTCCCTTTACACCACGGATTGTATTGATTTGGTGTTGCCTTTTCTTTCTTTTGGTTAACTGGTCTAGAGGTCTGTCTATCTGGTTTATTCTTTCAAAGAACCAACCTTTGGATTTATTGATTTTTTTGTATTGTTTTCTTTGTTTCTATTTTGTTGATTTCTGCTCTGATTTTTGTTATTTCTTCCTGTCTGTTGCATTTAGGGTTCATCTGTTGTCTCTCAAGTGCTTTTAGCTGCAGTGTTAGATCGTTTATTTGTGCTCTGTTTTTTTAATGTAGGCACTCAGGGCTATAAACTTCCCTTTTAGGATTGCTTTTAAAGTATCCCATATGTTTTGTTGTGTTGTATTGTCATTGTTGTTTAGTTGCAGGAATGATTTTATTTCTTTATTTCTTCCTTGACCCATTCATTATTCAGGAGTGTCGTGTTTAGTCTTCATGTGTTCTTGTAGATAATAGGGCTTATCCTGGTGTTGATGTTGAGCTTTATTGCACTGTGGTCTGATAGAATACATGAAATTATTTCAAATTTTTGTGTTTAGGCCCCAAACTCAAAGATGACCCTGAACTTCTGATCCTGTCTCCATCTCCTGAGTTCTGAGATTACAGGCTCCCACCACCCCTGGTTTATATAGGGCTGAGGATCAAACTGGAGTTTTGGGCATGCTAGGACCTGCAAGAGCTGCCCAGCCCAAATGAATCATTTTTTTAACTTTTAGAGTAAATGATTTTACATTCATGATGTTGTAAAATCATTGCCTTTATCTAAAACTTTTTTAGTAGTAGTTCCAGCTATCCTGAAACTTGCTATGTAGACCAGACTGGCCTTGAACTCACAGAGATCTGCCTGCCTCTGCCTCCCAAGTGCTAGGATAAAGTTGTGCACCACCACATCCTGCTGCCTTTATCTAGAAAGAACTTTTGATTAACCCCAAATTTATTGTCTAAATTACATTGTAATTGAAAGGCTTTCCTCCCCCACCCCCCAACACAAAATGGGCCAGATCAAACCATATTAACAAAGTATAAAAGCAGGTTTATTGGGACATGTTCCCGGGTGGGTCCACCATTCTCAGAGAAGAAGGCCAGGGGAGTTTCATGCTCCAGCTGGGGCTCAGGGTTTTTGTAAGTTCTGGGGAGAGGAAGGTGAGGTAATGGTGGTGAGACAAAGTGTGTCCTTGTAAGGGCAAAACTGGTGCAGTGGGAGGGGACAAGGTGGATCTTTAGTGTTAGTCATGAAGCTGGAATGTAACCATATATGGTCTTAGGCTGTGCTCTTGTTGTGGCTGGTGATATCAGGAAGGGAAGTTGCATCAGCTGCCTGAGATGAGGCAGGCTTTTGACTGGAAAAGAATGGTGGTAGGCGCCATCTTTAGATCTTGAAGCCCAGGCCCTGCCTAACATCCAGACCTCTTTGGATATATGGATGCCAACTCAACTCTTACTACTTCCTGCTAAAATGGACAGCACAGGGGAAGGGGAGTGGTTAAGAGTAGGCAGGCATGTAGGCAATGGAGAGTAAGATTGTACAAGCATCTGGTTAACAGTCATTCTGGAGACTTCCTGGATGTGTTCCTGAAAGAAGCGGAGGGACTAGGTGCTGAGATCAGAAGGAGTCTCCTGGTTGAGGTTGGAGAGGCTCCTCTTGCTGTTGGATGGTCTTGGTTGGAGGACAGGGTCTAAACATGGGCTTGCCAGTTTCATCTGTCCAGGTATCCTGAGCATGGACGTGCCAGAAGTATGTTGAATCTGGCACAGCATCACCTGGTTGGGTGAAGACTGACTGAGACAATAACAAGACAAAGGGCAACTGGGCAGGGGTGTCACAGAATCTGGTACCTGTGGCAGCAGGGGCAGCAGAGGAAAGCAATGACCCAGGAAAAGGAGTGGAGGGTGAAGGTACGGAGGGTGAAGGCTGCCATGCCTGGCCATTCAGACCTGTCCTTGAGGGTCTCGGGAAACCTTGAGAGTAATGGGTCCTCGCTGTTTGATGGACCAACCATCCTGGGTTGGGGCTCTCTTGAGTCCGGACAAATGGTACCACTGTGGCTGCTGATGCTGTAGTAAAGATGATGATGTGTGCGGGGGTCATAGAGAGGTGGTAGGCAAAGACCACCCTCTCCAGTTTCCTTGCCGCCGAAGAACTTCACTCTGTCGGCCTGCGACGGAGTGGGGCTGGGGAGAGTAAGTGCGCTGCTGAACCGAAAGTAACCATGACAGGGAGCCTAGTCAGGGTGTTACAGCTCAAGCTCACTTTATTGAAGGTTTACAGAGGTTTATAAGCCGTGCCGGCTTCCCTACTGGGGTATGTGTCTCTTCCTAATTGGTCCTTTTAGGAGGCTTAATTTACAAGTCCCTAATTGATCCAATCTCTTCCCTTCCTAGCATAGTCCCTAATTATCATGTTAGTACGTGGAAGTAAAGAAGTGAAACTAGCCTTCCTTGCTCAATGGGTGGGGGTGAGTTCACGAAACTCTAGCGCAGGCTTTCTTTTGTCCTTCAGGCCTATCTTCTCGGCTATTCCATGCCGTCAGATGTGGGGTCCAGTCCACCTGGGCTCAAGAGACTTAGGAGATAAAGTTTTAAGGAGGACACTGTCCCCTGGTCTGAGAGAGGGCAGGTCAGTGGTTGTGGGCTCCACTGAGGTAGGAGCAGGGAGGCCCTTGTCCACATGGGAGCAGAGGAGTGTTCATAAGAGAGAGAGGTAGGGTAAGTAGTCTGCCAACAGAGGAGCTGAAGCTGGTAGGTTATGGCTGGAGAGATGGCCTAGCGGTTAAGGGCACCAACTGCTCTTGCAGAGGACCCGGGTTCGATCCCCAGCACCCACATGGCGGCTGAGAACCGTCTGTAACTCCAATTCTAGAAGAACTCCAGTTCCAGGGGAATCCGATGCCCTCCTCTGACCTCCGTGGCATTGCATGACACGGGTGCACAAACCTGCATGCAGACAGTACATTCATACACATACAGAAATAAATAAAATAAAAAAAAATTAAAAATTAAAATAAACAAAGAAAATGCAGTCTGCCTCAACAGTGCTGGTGGAGATGTCATCCCTGAGGCCTGGCTGCCTGAGTGCCTCCACCATTTCTGGGCAGAAGTGAGAAGGAGTCCCAGAGGAGGCAGAAGTGGGAAGAAGTGTTACTGTGTTTAAGGTGGGGCTGAGGGCTAGGATCAAGAGAAACAGGCAGAAAACCTGAATACGTGAGGGTGCAGGGAAGGGAAGAGAGGAATGACCAAGGAGGTCGGAAAGCCTATGTGGAGAGTACACAGTAATGGGCTGGAGGAGGGTAAGTTTGAGAGTTTCCCGGGTGAGTTCAGCTGGTGCTGCTAGTGCCCTCAAATATGTCTGCCATTGGCAGACACTGGGGTCAAGCTGTTTGGAGAGAAATGCCACACTGCCCAGTATGAAGGCTCAATGGGTTGGGCTAACGTCCCTGTGGCCACTCCCAACTTTTCATCTGTAAAGAGGTGGAAAGGGCATGAAGAGTTCTGGAGACCCAAAGTAGGGGCAGTCAGGAGGGCAATCCTAAAGAGAGAAGTGGCATCAGATGATGGTGGGGTGGGAGAGAGGTCCTGTGGGAGGGTCTCCTTAGCTGCCTGGTATAGGTTGTATCTCCAACAGCAAAATTATGGATCCAGTGATGAAGGAAGACCACCAATCCTAAAAAAGAGAGGAAGTGGTCTGCTGTCTCTGGAGACTGTAGGTTTCATATAGCGTTGATTCAATCTGTCCTGAGAGTATTGGAATGGTACGTTAGGACCAGAGTCAAAGCAGGAGAGATCTCGGGCCAAGGCTTGGCTGCAGACCTGGTTTGGGGGTCTTCTCATGTGAAGACGAAAGGAAGTATGAAGGGAACAGTAAAGAAGGCCAGGACAGTATAATGGGAGACTGACGTTTTGGGGTTAGGGTGGAGGTCCTGAGCTAGATGGTAGGTACCAGAGGACTTATGAACAGGAAGAATAGGGGGTGTTGCAGGGTTAGTTAGTGGAGATAGGAGGCAGGTAATGGTAGACTTGAGCCCATGGTGGTGGGTTTCAGAAATAGGAAACTGAGGCCTGGAAGGAAAAGAGGCAGGGTTCCTGAGGTGTATGAGGACAGGTGGGTGGTGAGAGGTGATTACTGGGATGGAAATGTCCCAGACCTGAGGGTCGACAGGATCAGAGAGGGCAAGGACTGGACAATCCAGTGTGGGAGAAGTGACTAAGGATGTCATGGCCCAGGAGGGGCACTGGACAGACAGACATGGCTAAAAAGTAATAGGTGAAAAAATGACCTGTGAGGACACAGGGGAGAGGTAGAGTCCTTCACAGGAAAGAGGGGGTCCTGTCCACTCCTGTGACAGAAATTGATGAGTGAACTGTAGGGCCAGAGTGTGAGGTCAGTACAGAACGGTAGCTCAGCTGTCTAACAGGAAGGAGATGGATTTACCCACTACATGGAGCAGTAACCTGGGCTTAACAAGAGTCAGTGGGGTCTCCAAATCTGGCTGCCCTCAGTCCTCCACCAGGCCAAGGAATTCAGAGTCCAGAGGGAGCAATGGGGCTGGACCACTGTGGTGTGGCACAGAGTATGAGCCCACATTGGGGCACTCAGACTTCGAATGGGTAGGTGGCTGGCAGAGCTCTGGCAGAGAGCACAGCATGGTGGATGGCTTGGGGTTTGGGCAGTTTCTAGCCCAGTGACCTCCTTTGCCATACTTGAAGCAAGGAGCAAACTTAGGCTGGGCCCCTGCAGGACGGGCCTTGACAGAGCACTGCAGGAATGTCATTGGCCTCAGGGCAACTACCAGGGCTTGGCCATGGAGTGTAGGCTTTTGTTGTAGTAGAGCCAGTTGGAAGGACTCAGCTGCCTCCTCTTGGCCGTTAAATACCTTAAAAGCCATTTTCATCAAATCCTGCACAGGAGTCTGGGGATCATCCTAGGCCTTTTAAATATTTTTCTGATATCTGGAAAAGACTGAGAGACAAAGTGAGAAGCCAAGACCATGGTCACTGTTGGGGAGGCAGGGTCAAGGTGAGCTTTCAGTATGAATTTCCTTAATAAATTCTGAATTGCAGAAATAAAAAAAGGGGTGGGGTTTATTTTCACATGTCTTCAGTAGACAGGAGATAGACTTAAATCAAGCTCACCAAAACTGGTTTCATTTGGGCTTTCCCATGATCCCCAGAATTAAAACCTGATCTTCCTGTCTGCAGGTTGCACAGTACTGAGACTCTCCAGCTGTGGAATAAGGATCTAATAATTAATTTTGGTGATGGCATTTTATAAAAGTTGTACTGAGCAGAGGCATATACATGGAAAAGTTTTCATTCAGACATTGGAGATGTCATTTACAGCATGCAGCACCAACTAGTTTCTTTGCATCCTCAAGGCTGAGATGGCAAAACTGCCCAATGCAGTTTCTCTATCATGCTGTTACCAAACATTTTACAAAACAGAATTACATACAGTTTCATCAAGGAAGAAGCTAAAGGATGGAGAGAGAGGAGACATTCAGTCCCACTGAGGCAGTGCAAAACAAAGATAATTCAGCAATTGACAATGTCAAAAGCATGAAGTTGGGGTACAGGAGAATGGTATTCAGGAACCTAGAATGAGAGGAGAGCAGAAATACAACATACAGTGTCGGGGGTAACGGCCACGGCAGCGGTGCCTACAGTAAAAATACCTTAAAGGAGTCACTTTGGAAGAAGCTCCCTACCTAATTTGGAGATCCAATTCAGTCTAACAGATAACTTAAGGAACCCAGGTTCATTTTGGCCTTTGAATATAGTAGGTTTTGTGCAAAATATAACCTAGAAGTGGCCACTTTTTGACAGACACATGACAGACTTATACATAAAACAGTTAACACACATGAAACAGTTAACACAGAAACAGCTTGGACAGACACATGCATGACTTAATCACATAAATATACTGATCAGTTATCACAGTGAAACTGCAAGGGGCGGCAGCTTTAACCATGGGAGCCTGGCTCACACCAGCAACAGCTTGCCAAAGGTCAAGTTAGTGTAAGTGTGACAGGTGCAAGGACAGATCTGGCTTGCAGCACGTCTCACCTGTGTCTAATGGGTGTTGGGTTTACCTGCTAATTTATTTTTATTTTATTTTTTTTTAATATTTTGTTTTTATTTTTTATTATTTATTTATTTATTTATTTATTTATTCATTCATTCATTTTTGGTATTTTTGAGACAGGGTCTCCCTGTAGCCCCAGCTGTCCTGGAACTCACTCTGTAGACCAGGCTGGCCTTGAACTCACAAAGATCTGCCTGCCTCTGCCTCCCAAGTGCTAGGATTAAAGGCGTGCGCCACCACGCCCGGCACCTGCTAATTTAATGAAACAGAATAAAAACAAAAACAAAACAGCATTTGTTAAAAGCCTGTAGCTTAAGCAGCAATCCCTTGAAAACATTAACTATAACCACACAAAAGCTAAATTGGAAAAATTATTTTAATTAGAAACAGATGAAAACATGGTGACAAAATTGTAAAATTCCAATAGTGGACATTTTGGGATTAATCTGTTAATCTGCCTGGTAAATGCATTCATGCCATGTGATCAGATAAAAAATGGCAACCATGTTAATTTGAATTGATTGTAGGAATGGAGGAGGAGGAGAGATCAGAGATGGGGAGGGGTTATGAGGGAGAGAGAGAGAGAGAGAGAGAGAGAGAGAGAGCGAGAGAGAGCAGAACAGGAGTGTGAGGAGTGGGAGGGGGAGCCAGGGACTCGACGGCTCAGTGAGGAAAGAAGACTCAGCCTCCATGGCTTCCTGTGTGAAACTATCAGGAGGGGCCGGATCCCTGGCCAAGAGAACCGGAGCCATTGAGCACTGGCTACAAAGCTCGGAGCAGGAGCGGAGGTCCTAAAAACCTTATAAATAGGGAAGCTCTGAGGCCTTGCCCATGCAACAGCAAAAATTCTCCGAGTCACAAAGTATGCAGAAATCAAAAGTACCCTCTGGAGGCCATTTAGATTGATTGTCTAACAGGTACTGTGGCCGTGCAACAGAACAGAAAAACTTGAGGTGCTTAGGGTGTAAGGACTGGGAGAGCCCCAATTTAGACAGGTTTTAATCCAAACAGCCAAGGGGGTGTTTGTGGATGGGGTTTAGACTCGGAGTTGCCCATCCCAAGCCTGTGCTGGACGCCAAGGATCAGGGCAGAGAATCCCCAGCCATGATCAGAGGATGGACCAGGGGCCAGCGACTAGAACAGTCTGTCCTCTGTCACGATCTGAGGCTGGACAGAGGCTCCCTTTGGGAAGGGACATCTCCAATTCCACCAAAGTTCCCAGAGATAGAGGGTTTGTCCTGACATGGCTGCAACTTTGGAGGACAGAAGCCCACAGAGCCCAGAGAACCCAGAGGCCCAGAAAGGCAATGGCAACAAGGCGGACTTATTGAGACGAAGCCAGTTGTTGGGATTGAGGAGGAGCAGCCCTCAGGGATCTGCGGGCCAAGTCCACTGAGTTGAGGGGCGCAACTCCTCCTGGGTTAGGCACCAAGATGAAAGGTGCTAGAGGTGGGGCCAACAACTTCTGAGGTGTGCACTCAGGCTCCCGTTCTGTTTGTTGCTCTTTTTAAAAAACAAAAGGGTGGGGAAAAAAAGGGTGGAAGTGTAGAGTGTTAGACACCTGTGCAGTGGCATGCTTACTGCCTTGCCTGCGGAACAGGCTTAACCTGTTCTTGGAAGCTAATCATAGCAACAGCTGAGTGAGTGACCTGGGCCAATGAGAATTTGCTCAATTATCAGCACCTGGCAGGTCTGTGGAAGGAGAAGCGCAGATCACATATATATCCCTACCTTTTTCCTGAATAAATGAGTCTGCAGCAGCTTGCAATCTGCTTGCTTTCACCCCACTCCTGGTGTCTGTGTGTTAATTCCCCGACTCTCACCCCCATTTCTCCACCATGACCTGAACCCCTCTGGATGGACTCGGGGAGGGTGCAACATCTGGCACCCATGTGGTCTGCAGCCCCACCCCCGCATTTCCAAGATATCCCCTCTACAGTTACAGTGAGTAGACCCTATGTGGTCTATGACCCCCTAGTGTGTGAGAGAAACCCCCTCTACAGTTTTGGTGAGTGGACCCCACATGGTCTACAATCCTCCAGTGTTTGTGAGACACTCTCTCTGCGGTTTTGGTAAGTAGACCCCTTTCTGTTTTATGTGCTTACAGCCACGTGAAGGTGAGCACGCAGCCCCCTTCCCTTTCAATTCATTTGTTGTCCTTTTTGTTCATGCTAGGGAGGTACATATCACTGTGCTGTGCTGTGCCAAATAGCACCATCTGCTCCACCTCTTGGTTCGTCCTGGCGAGTCGGCATAAGAGCTGATCCACTCAGGACTTGGAACCTGGCCCTCTGTATATAAAGAAACTCCACTCCAGAGACACCATGTGGGTGTATGGCCAAGGGGTAACAGCCCTTGGAAGCCCCCCAAGCACAGACACTTCTGGATCCGACACACACCATTTGTCTGTCCTAGTTCCATCTAGGCACTCGCCTGCCCACCCCGTTCCCTGCTGTCATGGGCAACCTCCTCGCCATAATTGCAAGCCTTAAAGTTTCCTTGGCAGAGGACATTTTACATGAACATAACTCGGTCTGTTATAAAAACCCTGAGGAAAAGCTGGTCCTTCCCTGTGTACCCGATTTCTAACCAGATGAGGAGAATCCCCCACCTCGCTTCCAACCCACAAAAACTCCCTTCGGCTGCCCCTGCTAGGAATACTCATTTGCCCCTGCCAAAATACCCTCAGAGGCCCAGGAAGCTCTCTCCCACGTTTCCCCTTTTCCCCCCTTTTTCCTCAGCTCCCCCCTTATCCCATTCCTCTCAGAACCTATTCCTTCATCAACCCTCACATTTGCATGTGTTCCCTGTTAATGTGGGTGACGATGCTGCGACTTGGCCCTGGATCACCACCCCCCTTTCTGATCTATCCCTTATTGGTAAAGCAGCACAGGAAGCTAGCCCTGATTCCCCTTATTTCAAACAGGTTCTTGCCCAATGGGCCATTAACCTCCAAACACATTATGATTGGTACAAATTGCTCAAGGTGGTCCTTGACCCTGCTACATTACTTCAATGAAGGGCAGTGTATGATGACATGGCAGAAGGTCAGTTCTGCACTAACATACATTATAACATCCCCATAACTTTAGACATGCTTACTGGTTGTGATAACTTTACTGACCCCATGAGCCAATCCCTATTGGTATCCCTCAATTCTCTGACCAAATTAAAGACATGGCCCTACAGAGCCTTAACTACTGCCCTCCACAAAAGCCTGACTCTTACTTCCACAATTTGGTTCAACATGCAGGAGAACATTTTTCTGATTTTTCTCATCAGCGTCACTGTGGCTGTCGATCGCTACATGCCCTCCGGCCCCACTAGGGATGCCTTGATCAAAGAGCTTGCCTGGGAAGGCATGAATTCTTTTTTAAAAAATTTATTGTTTTATATATATATTTTTGTACAAGATTATGTTACAAATTGAATATAGACCTGTGTCCTTATCCCAACCCCCCCACCCCACCAGATTCACCATTTCAGTCAGTTCTTTAATGCAGTCTTTTTTGTTGTTGGTGGTGGTGTTGTTCTAATATGCATTACTCCCAACAAGAAATATTTACAACTAGGTTATTGGTGCTAGTATCCACAGATGAGGGATCCCATTCATCTTTTGTTTTTCTGGGACTGTGTTACTTCACTTATCGTAATATTTTCTAGTTCCATCCATTTACCTGTAAAGTTCATGATGTTGTCATTTTTTACTGCTGCATAGAACTTCATTGTGTAGATGTACCACATTTTCTCTATCCACTCATCAGTTGAGGGGCATTTGGGTTGGTTCCAGCTTTTTGCTACTGTGAACAGAACTGCAATAAATATAGCTGTGCATGTATCTCTGCAGTAAAATGAGTCTTCTGGGTATATACCTAGGAGTGGTATGACTAGGTCAGGTGGTAAGCTCATTTTTTTTAAACCTGCCCAAGAGTTAAAAATGCACAATTAAGCTATACATACTTTGTAGCTCCTGGAGACCCCAGAAGATAGACAGCAGCTATCTGAGATGCCCTCCTAGGCAGCCAGCTGGGAAACACCTGCTATTCCCTCCCCAGTGCCTCCCATTGGCTAAAGACAGCTGGATGACAACTGATACTAGAGCCCAAGAAACATCCAGCAGGAGCCAGCCCTCCCAATTTACAAAGCTGGGGGAGGGTATGCAAGGGATCTGAGCACGCATAAGTTTGGGACCAGCCCAAACTGGTAAGAATAGGAAGAGACATGTATCTTTTTATTACACAAAATCAAAGCTCAACATAAAGGAACATTGCACTCAAAGGTGCAATTTTTTAAGTTTATATATATATATATTTATCAAATATAGACCCGTTTGTCCCCCCACCATCTCCCCACCCCACCAGAGCCTCATGCATTCTGCAAAACATGCTTTTCATCTCTTTCTCGGTCTTTCTAAATATTCTCCACGTGGAAGTTGACTGTTGAGCAGAAGTTCACTGTTTCAGTCATTGTTTTGATGCAGTCCTTTCTGTTGTTGTTGTTGTTGTTGTTGTTGTTGTGTTTTCCAATATGCATCACTCCCAACTGCTTTGGACAAAAGCTCAAGGGCCATGCACAGGAAATACAAACTATGTAATTGGCACTAGCATCCACAGATGAGGGATACAATTCATCATTTGTTTTCTGGGACTGTGTTACTTCACTCAGCATGATGTCCTCTAGCTCCAGCCATTTTCCTGCAAAAGCTCATGATGTCGTCTTTCTTTACTGCTGCTTAGAACTCCATTGTGTAGATGTACCACATTTTCTCTATCCACTCATCAGTTGAGGGCACATTTGGGTTTCGTTTCCAGCTCCTTGCTATTGTTGAAGAGAGCTGAAATAAACATGGCTGTGCATTTATCTCTCGGCGGTGGGGTGAGTCTTGGGGGTACATGCCTAGGAGTGGTATGGGCTGCATCAGGTGGCAAGTTCATTCCAGTCTTCCAAGGGTTCTCCACACTGCTTCCATAGTGGCTGTATGAGTTTACATTCCCACCAGCAGTGGATAAGTGTTCCCCTTTCCACACAACCTCTCCAGCACTTGGTATCATTTGTTTTCTTGATCCTAGCCAGTCTTATTGGAGTAAGATGATATCTTAAAGTGGTTTTGATTTGCATTTCCTTAATGATTAGTGATGTGTGAACATGTTCTTAAGGTGTTTTCAAGCCATCTCTAATTCCTCAATTGTGAAGTCTCTGTTCAGCACTTTGCTCCATCTATTGAGTGGGTCACTTGTTTTCTTTCTTCTTTGTTTTTTGGTAGTTTATATATTCTAAATCAATCTTGTCAGATGTTTCTCTAGTGAAGGTTTCTTCCCGCCTCTGTGGGATTCTCTTCACTCCTTGATTGTTTCTTTTGATTGTACAGAAGCTTTTTGAGTTTTTAACGAGGTCCTTTTGTCAATTGCGACCTAATTCTTGTGCAGCGCGCTGCTGATTTACGAAGTCTTTTCCTGTATGTCTTGTTATCTGTGTCAACTTTTTCTTCTATCGCCTTCAGAGTTTGGGGTTTCATATTGAGTCTTGACCATCTGGAGTTGACTTTTGTAAAGGGCGAGAGGTAGGGGTTTAATTTCATTCTTCTACAAGTGGTGATCCAGTAGTTTGCCAAACACTTGCTGAAGATGCTGTCTTTTCTCCATTGTGTCTTCTTTGCCCCCTTGTCAAATATGAGATGGCTGAAATTCTATGTCCTGCAGGTTTGGATGTTCAGTTTTGATCCATGGCAACAGGTCTGTTTTGTGCCATACAAGGCTGTTTTATGACAATATAGCCCTGTAGTATAGTTTGAAGACTGGTATAGAGATCCCCCCTGTGTAGCTCTTTTCACTCGTGTTGTTTTGGCTATTCGGGGTCTTTTGTTTTTCCAATGAATTTAAGGACTTCTTTTCCAAGTGTGGGAAGAAACTCTTGGGGATTTTGATTGAATTGCATTAAATCTATACAAGAGTTTTGGTAGAATGGACATTTTTACAATGTTAATTTTCCCAATCCATGAGCATGGGAGGTTTTTCCATCTTCTGATGTCTTCTTCAATTTACTTTTTTAAAGGTTTAAAATTTTTTTGTAGAGATCTTTGGTGTCTTGGTTAGGTTTTTTTTTTTTTTTATGGCTTTCTCTTTGATTCTTTTCTCCAGTTGCTTTCTCTTTTTTTTTTGTATAATGTTTTTCTTTTTTTGTATTTTTGAGACAGGTCTCCCTTAGTCCCAGATATCCTGGGAGCTCGTTCCATAGACCAGGATGGCCTTGAACTCACAGAGATCCACCTGCTCTGCCTCCCAAGTGCTAGGATTTAAGGCTGTGCCACCACGCCGGCTGGCCATTGATTTCTTTTAGGTTAATTTTGTATCCTGAAAAACACTTGTGCTGAAGCTGTTAATCATTTGCGAGTTTTTCTGGTGGAGTTTTTAGCATCCCTTATAAACAATCTCGATCACACAAATAGGGCTTTTTTTTTTTTTAAAGCTGACTTCCTCTTTTCCAATTAGTAGTCCGTATTAATTTCCTTTCTTGCCTTATTGCTCTACAAGTGTTCTTCAAGCACTGTTATTGAAGAGGAGTGGTGACAGGGGCAAGCCTTGCCGAGTTCCTAGCCTTTCAAGGGGAAGTTTCTGTTCTTTCCCCATTTAGATGATCTTGGCTTGGGTTCTCCTGTATTATGCTTTGTTAATTGAGGATGATCCCTCCAATCCATTCCCTTCTAGACTTTAAGCATGAAGGGATGCTGGATTTTGTAAAGGTTTTTCAGCATCATTTGAGATATGTTATTTTTGGTCTTTGATTCCGTTTATGTGTTTTGATGAGGTTTATTGATTTTCGTAGGTTGAACCAATCCCCTGCATCTCTGGTATGAATCCACTTGGTCATGATGGAGTGAATCTTCTTGATGTGGGTCTGGTATCGATTTGCCAGTATCCTGTTCAAATTTTTGGGATCTTAGTTCATTAGGGAATGGGTCTATAAATTTCTTTTTAGTCTATCTTTGCCTGTGTTTTGGTATTAGAGGATGGTGCGGCTTCATAGAAGGGAATTTGGGGAAGAATTCCCTCTGCTTGTATCCTTTCTAAACAATTTCAGTAAAATGGTTGAGGTCTTTTTGAAATGTTTTTAGAATTCTGCTGTGAAACCGTCCTGGGCCTGTAGGCTTGTTTTTAGTTGGGAGGTATCTTATTACATCTTCAATCTTCTTCTTCATGTATTATGGGTCCTGTTTTTAAGCGTGGATCTCTTCTTCGTTGAGCTTTGGTGCATTCCCAGGATTCAGTATATTCATCCATTCTTCTAGGTTTCAACTTGGTAAGTATAAGTTTTTGATAGTCTTACAACCTCTATGATTTTTCTGGATCTTTTCATTGCTTGTGTTGACTATTTCCTCTTTTCATCACGGATTGTATTGATTTTGAGTTTTTCCCTTCTTCTTTTGGTAACGGGCTAGAGGTCTAAATCTCGTTATTCTTTGTTTCAAGAACAAACTTTTGGATTCATTGGATTTTTTTGTATTGTTTTCTTGGTCTATTTCATTGATTCTGCTCTGATTTTTGTTAGTTCTTCCTATCGTGTTGCATTTAGGGTTCATCTGTTGTTTGCCTCTCAGTGCTTTTTAGCTGCAGTGTTAGATCATTCACTGTGTTCTTTCTGTTGTTTTATGTTAGGCACCCAGGCTATAAACGTCCCTCTTAGGACTCTTTTAAGGTGGTATCCCATAGGTTTTGTTGTTTTGTATGTCATTGTCATTCAGTTCCAGGAATGCTTTTATTCTTTCTTTATCTCTTCCTTGGACCCATCATTATTCAAGAGTGTGTTGTTTCTGTCTCCATGGTGTTTTGTTTGCAGTAGGGCTTATCCTGGTGTTATGTTGAGCTTATAGTGCACTGATGTCTATAAGAATGCATTATGAAATTTTCACATATTTTGTATATTTGTGGAGGTTTCTTCTCTGTCCCAATATGGTGGTCGATTGTAGAGTGTTCCATGGGGTGCTGAGTAAAAGTGTATCTCTGGTATTAGGGTGGAATATTCGGTACGAGTCCTGAGGTCCTATTGGTGTATCTATCATTCAGTTCCAGATGTCCTCTATTTTATTCTTTGTCCTGTTGACCTATCCCAAGGACTCAGTGGGGTATTGAAAATCCCCTACTTATGAAGTGTACTGATCGTTAGTGTGTGACTTTGTTCCTGGAGAATTGTCTTTATAAAGCTGTGTGCACCAGAGTGTTGGGGCATAATATTCACGACATGTAAATCATCTTGGCAATTCGTTCCTTTGAAAAATGTAATGGCCTCTTTGTCTTATCTGATTTATTTTACTCGAAGTCTATTTTGTCTGATATTTAAAATAGCAACACCCTGTTTTTTTTTCATTTTTTTAATTATTTTTTTTTTTTTTTCCATCCTTTCCACTTTTAAGAGTGGTGCCTGTCCTGAAGGAAGATGGGTTTCTTGTAGTGTAGCAGGCATATCGACGGAGTTTGTTTCTCTAACCAATCTCCACAGTCTATGTTTATGATTGGGAGATTTAGTCAATAATATTTAATTATGACTGATGGTTGTGTTTCCTTTTCCTTATTATCCATTTGCGGTTTTGGGTGTTCGGTTCTTCTTACTTCTGCTGCGTTATGCTTTTATTGTTTCTCTTCTAGGTGGCTCGGGGGTTGGTTTGCTCCTTTCTTCTGGTCCTTGAATTGCTTCAAGTATTCTCTGAAAGGTTAGGTTTTCTTGGACATGTATTCTTTACCTTGTTTTGTCATGGACAGGTTTTTCTCTCCTTCACTTATATAATCGACATTTTTTTTCTGTGTATATTAACCTCGGGTTGCTCTTGCTTTTTAACACTGGGAATAGCTTCGCTCCAAGTTCTTCTTGCTTTCATAGTTTTTGGCATTGAGAAGTCAGTTGTAATTCTGATAGGTTTCCCCTTATAGGTCACTTGGTTTTGTTCTCTTGTGGCTTTAAGGATTTTGCTTTGTTTTGGGGTTCTAGCATTTAACTATGATGTGGCGTGGAGATTTCTTTTCTGATCTTGTCTGTTTTGGAGTCCTATTGCTTCTTCGTATTTTTGTATGTTTGTCTTTTTTTAGTTTGGGGAAGTTTTCCTCTATTATGCTGTGAAGATCATGATTAATACCATTTCTTCTGAATTCTTTCTCCGTCCTCTATTCCGATGATGCGGAGGTTTGATCTTTTATGTGTCCCACAGTTCCTGGGTTTTCCCTTTTGTGTATTTTATAAATTTTTTTTTTTTTTTTTTTTTTTCTTCTTTTTGGATTTTTGTTTTTGTTTTTCGTTTATTCTTGTTCTTGCTTCCTTCCAGGGTTTCTGAGGCTTTTTTCCATTCACTTTCCTCTTGATTGGATGAGTGTTTGAATTTCTTTTCATTTCCTCTTTGGATTTCTTAGTATTTCTACTTCCTTTGGAGCTTCTCAATCTCTTCCTGGGCTCTTTGCTTTGATGGTTGGTTTTCTATCTTGTTCAGCTGATCTTTTTCAATGTTTCTACTTTCTTCTGTAGTTTTGTCATTCTCTCCTCTCAAGGTCCTTCTTGGTTTTTCTTCATTCTCCTTCTAGTTCTTTTGATTTGCTCTTTATACATCTTGTAGTTATTGAATATGTCCCGAATGTGTGTTCTGATATCTGGTGTCCTGGGGGGCATCTCAGAGGGATCCCACCATAGGAATCGTCCATAGCATAGTAGAGCTTGGGTGATATTATCCTGCCCCTTTCCCATGTTGTACTTTGTCTTCAGTGTTCCTGGCATCTGTGGCTTTTCTCTTGACTGTATTCCAATGTAGTCCTAAAATGCCTTTTTCACTGTGTTGAAGCTTGCTTGCTTGCCTCCTTCAGATGCCTTCATAATCCCAGTTGTGGGGGGGTGTGTTGCTCTTTAGCCGGAGCCCCAGTACCTGCACATTCTGCGGGTCTCAGGAGATCTCAGATCTGGTAAGCCTCATTTTGAGTCTTCCAAGGGTTCTCCCCACCACTGCTTCCATAGTGGCTGTACAAGTTTACATCCCACCAGCAATGTTTGATTGTTACCCTTTCCCCACAACCTCCCCTCCAGCACTTGTATCATTTGTTTCCTTGATTGTAGCCAGTATTCTTATCAGAGTGTGATGATATCTTAAATTGGTTTTTAATTTGCATTCCCTTAATTATTAGTGTCGTTGAACACCTTTTTAATATGTTTCAGCCCATCTCTAATTCCTCACTTGTGAAGTTCTTGGGTTCAGGATCTTTGCTCTATCTTTGAGTTTGCTTAATTTTTTTTTTTTTTTTTTTTGGTGTTTCGAGACAGGGTTCCCTGTACGCCCCAGCTGACCTGGAACTCCACTCTGTAGACCAGGCTGGCCGAACTCACAAAAGATCCGCCTGCCTCTGCTCCCGCCGTGCTAGGATTAAAAGGCGTGTGCCCACCACGGCCCGGCTCTTCTTGTTTTTTGGAGTAGTTATATACTCTGGAAATCATTGCTTTGTCAGATGTGGCTGCAGTGAGTGTTTCCTCCCACCCTGTGGGTTTTCTCTTCACTTCCTTGATTGTTTCTTTTTGCTGTACAGAAGCTTTTGAGTTTAATTGAGGTCCCCATTGTCAACTGTGATCTTAATTCTTGTGCAGCTGCTGTCTGATTTAGAAGTCTTTTCCCTATGGCCTATGTCTCGTAAGGCTGCTGCCAACTTTTTCTTCTATCACCTTCAGGTTTTGGGTTTTAAATTGAAGTCTTTGATCCCCCTGGAGTTGACTTATGTCCGGGGCGAGAGGTAGGGGTTTAATTTCATTCTACCAGTAGTGATCCATTTTTGCCAACACCACTTGCTTGAAGATGCTGTCTTTCCTCATGTGTCTTTCTTGGCTCCCTTGTCCAAATAAGAGGTGGCTGAAATTGGGAAGGCATGAATTCTCAAACCCGTAATGTTGTTGCATTGGGGTTCGTAATAATATCTCCATAAATGGGTCATTGCTACCTGTGACCTTAACCCTGCCTCAGTTCCTTTTGAGGCACTCATTGCCTTTTTTTCCCATAACAAATGCTAACCTTCCAAGCTCCCTGTCTGTTGGGGATATGGCAAGAAACGTCACTTTATGCGAACTTTCCCAAATCCCTTCAGGAAACCCAACACTCCTTGCCCCAAATGTAGAAAATGCTTCCATTGGCCAAAAGGTGTAGGTTCAGCTCCCCCTATATCCATACAAACAGCGTTTTTTGTTTTAACTTCAAGCTGGGCAACCTTGTCCAAATTGTAAGACGGGGAGAAAATGAAGAACACCCCCGTGTCCTTTGGACCTTGCCCATTTATGGCCTTTCACCACAAATGACCATTAAACTTGATGGCTCACCCATTAAGGGTATTGTGGACCCTGGGGCCCATGTCACTATAATCAACTCCAATGACAAGGCCTCCTTCTCCACTTGGAGGTTCACATCCAGCCTGCACATTAAGGGCATCAGTGGCCAACAGTCCACCCAACAGACTGTTAATCTCTTAACCGTTTTGTTTCCTTTATACCATGACACTTAATTAACATTTTTATTTATTTATTCTTATTTATTATTTATTATTTATTTATTATTTTAGGAAGTAAGGAAAAGAAATACAGCTATCGTCGTGGAGCAGAAAAGCAGAATGGGGCCAGGCAGGCGAGGGGACTATTTTCTGCTTAAGGGTAGGAAGGGAAGCAACAAATGGAAGTGGGGACTGATAGATTCTAGCTAGACATAAGGATAGCTAGCTAGATAGCTAGAGAGATAAAGCTGAAATGGAGAGAGCACAGAGGAATGTGTATGGAAAAGGGCTATTTGTCAGAACAGAGGACATCTTGATTCCTCCTAGACAGTCCCTAAAAGAAAGACTAACAATTGTTACCTCCAGAATTGTAGATCTGTTTCCAAAACAAAGAGTGAGGGAGTTTTTTACTGCCCACTTTTAAACAGTTCTTAAACATTACTAAGTAATTTATATTTATTCCCATGTATATTAGATGAACAGTTACTTCAAATGTACTATTATAAAGCATTCACTTTGAGATGACCTTGAAAGCCTTTGAGCAGGCTCTAAACAACCAAGTCTTTCCAAAATTTCAGAGATTTTTTACATAGACTTGGCAAAGATAATGGACCTTGACAAACCGGCAAACTGTTACCCAATGAGGCCCTACCTAGTGGTCATATGTTTTCACATATAACATGTATCAAAGAGTCCTTAAACTAAATACTGTGGTTAGACACAATGTCATGACAACCATTTTCAAAAACAAAACTCTGACACCTTGATGAAAAATTTAATCAGAGTAAAATGACTCTAAACTTATGAGTTAAAATATTAACACTTATGGGTAACCCAGTGCTGAGGGCCTGTAGTTGTGGAGCATATTTCTTGTAATTAAAATATGAAAATAAAGAAAAATAATTTGAGTGATGACCATTTCATTGTAAAGGGTTGCATTAAGCATTTGTTAACGGAAAAGAATTTTTTTTGGCGGAAGGAAAAGTGTTTACTTCATATTACACTTCCAGGGAAGGCGGAAACAGTCCGTTTTGAGGGGAAGTCAGGAAGGAACGGAACCTGGAGGATGAGATATCAGCCAGAGAAACATTGCTTACTGACTGTTCTTCTGGCCTATGTTCCCCTGTTTTCTTTTTTTTTTTTAAAATTATGCTCAACAAGTGATTGAAGATGGAATTATGTATCCAATTTGTACTCAAACCAAAACATAACTAAAAGTTATAGTACGATAATTAAAGACAGTTTCCTTAAAGGAGAGGGGGTTTAAGGAAGGGATGGGAGTAAATAAGCCTTATAAGGCAATACAAAATGAAGCATTTAACTAATGAAAATACATACAAACAACATGCTAGTAAGTAGCGTAAAGAATAATGGATTAGGAACTTAGTAGAGAATGATGGAGGAAGGCAGAAGGCCAGCCACAGGTTGGGGGAGCGGGAGCAGGTTCCGTGACATCCACAGTTGAGGCCCAGGGCAGTGGTGTATATACAAAAGCATATGGTAATTTTATAAAATGAAATAAACTTAATAAAGTTTAAAGCTAATTATTTTGAACACACTGTAGTTGTCTAGTTCTAGGCTGTTTTGTAGGAGGGAAGAGATCATCTTTTTTTTTTATTTTTTAAATTTATTTTTTATCGTGTATGAAACGGGGAGAGAACAGGAAAAGTTTAGAATTAAGGAGAACCAGACCCAGACCTGGGGATGGGTGGGCAGAAGAGGAACAGAGATCCAGTTTCTTCGAGAGGTGCTCAGACCTCTGACCATCTGGTTAGGAGCTTTATAGTTTACTTTGGGCCCACTTTTGGCATGTGTTTGATGCTGTGGCCTGGTATCTTTGCATATGTAAAGTCTTTTGTTAAGATGATTTTCTTGGTCCAGCAGGCTAGTATCTTCCTGCAGACAGGTGGGTTAGGCATGTCACACCAATACCATCTATCTGTGGGTGACCAGCTGATAAGTCAATCTCACACCATTTGGTTGGGGGTTTATGACCTAAGAAGCTTATGGTTCCTCCAATATTCATGAATCCTACAGAAACTGCTTGAGTTATTTTACTCTTAGCTCAAGGTTGCATGGCAAACTGCAGGCAGCCCAGGTCCCCTCCCCTTTCCTTACTGCCCAGCTGCATGTCCAAACCTTGAAACATAGACTTAATTAACTATTTTTTCTTCTGTAATTTGCTTATCCTACTTAAAGGAACACTGACATTTTCTAAGTGAGCCAAAAGTATAAGGCAGCTTTGCTCTGTTATAGTCTCCCCTTTTTAAACGTGACCCCCTCAACTTAATCAGGGCTGCAGTCAGATTGGCAAGACTGATGTTGGGAGATGGTCATAACTGGGCTTTCTGAGGACTTTTGTTCAGGCAGTGCTGTTTTTTTTTTTTCCTTTTTAATAAACTTGGATGATTGGGGCTGGCGAGATGGCCTAGTGGTTTAGTGTGCCAACCGCTCTCAGAGGACCTGGGTTTGTATCCCCCAGCACCCCATGGCAGCTGAGAGAACCGCCTCTGTAACTCCCAATTCCAGGGAACTCCAGTTTCCAGGGAATCCAACACCCTCTCCTGACCTCCCACGAAATTGCATGAATGGGTGCACAGACCTTAATGCAGACAGTACATTCATACACATAAAAAATAAATTAAAATAAAATTTTAAAAAATTAAACAAAATTTTTGTGCTGTTCACATTTGATTTGGCTCTGGGGACTTTCCTGGTTTTCTAAAAGCTACAAAACATTTTCGTTAGTTTTGGAGAGATGATTCAACAGTAAAGAGCACTTACTGCTCTTCCAAAGGACCCTGGTTTGGTTCTCAACACCCATGTGGTAGTTCGCAAAGGTCTGTAATTTCAGTTCCGGGGAATCTTGTTCTCTTTTGGCCTCTGTGGTCCCTGCACTTACACGCAGGCTTAACACTCATACACGTAAATTTAAAAAATAGGCTCCGTGTGGTGGCCCATGCCTATAATCCCAGCACTCAGGAGGCAGAGAGTCAGGCATTATCTTGTGAGTTAAAGGACACGCCTGGTATACATAGCAAGTTTCAGGCCACCTGGGGCCAACAGGGAGACCCAAGTCTCAAAAAAATGGGACAAAAAAAACCCCCAAGAAACACAACAAAAAACCTACTGGGGTTTAATTAAGACAAAACTCTACTTTCTTATTATTTGGGGGGAAAGTAAATTATCCTTCTTAAAACAAAACAGCCAAAATAAAATGAAATCCTCTCTTCTTACTGATGTGAAAAAATGGACAAAAAAAACAAACAAACAACTATACGGGGGTTGATCTAGGGGAAGGAAGGCGGGCATCTGGGCCAAGCTCTATGCCTTAAGATCAGGAGGGAGAAAGTCTTTTCTTGGTTTTGGTGATTGCAAGTCTCTCTTCACTGTTAGATTTCCACCTCCTCTCACAAGCCACTCAAGCTACTTGATCTAGGTCAGGAATGGCTGCCATGCATGCTGCCACACCTGCTTCTCAGGCCCATATCAAGCATCTTTAATGGCTGACTGCATTCCTTCTGATACAAGCCCAGATACAGTCTTCTCTAGGGAACAAGCCATGAGCATCTAGTTCAACCCCTTTTATGAAAGGAACATGACTTTGTGGTCTTGGTCGTAGGTTTAAAGGACAAAAGGAATCTGGTGGCCTGTAATGAGCCACCCGAGCTTCTAGAAAACAAGAGCATAAAGGGGCTTGGAGCCAAAGTCCTGTCTAATAGAAGAGTTTTCCTTTGCCTGAGACACACTCTCTGCTGAAGGATCCTAGGACGTTCCCAGAACCACCCTGTGGGTTCAGAATCCTCAGTGCTGGCTCTGAGCCCTCCCACTAGAGGGACTCCACCATACAGCAATAAACTGATTCTTCACAGTACTTCATCTTAAATTCAAAGAATTCTGATGCTTTCTTTGAAATCCAGGGAAGAAACGTTTTTTAAATTTTAACAGTTCAGTTTGTCGGGGCGGAGAGTGGCCGGGGCTGGAGAGATGGTCTAGCGGTTTAAGCGCACCGACTTCTCTTGCAGGACCCGGGTTCGACCTCAGCACCCACCGGCGGTGAAGAACGACTGTAACTCCATTCCAGGAGGAACTCCAGTTCCAGGAGAATCCAAGACCCTCTTCTGAACCCCGCAGCATTGCATGACCACGGGTGCACAAACCTACACTGCAGGGACATGTACTTATACAACATACAAATAAATTTTAAAAAAAATTTTAAACTTCCAAGTTTATGACCAGACAAAATTTCATATTATGACAATACACTAGGTGAAAAATCCAGAATCCAAAATTGCATTTATGCTGAAGAAATGCTGCAAATCACTGCTTCGTGGAGATTTTTGCTTAAAAGATAGGCTTGCTTTCACTAATTCATACAGTAAATATTTACTGAGCACTGCTTAGGCAATAAGCATAACCTTATGTACACAGGCTCTTAAGTAAACAGAACAGTATTAGGGTCCTATAGAGCTTACATTTGTTGGATACATTTCATAAGAAAAGGACTCCAGAGATTTGGGTGGCTTTTTGATTTGTTTTATTTTTATTGATTGATTTTTTTTTTCTTGAGACAGGGTCTCCTCATAATCCCAACAGGCCTGGAACTCACTGTGTAGACCAGGCTGGTCTTGAACTCAACAGAAATCCACCGTTCTCTGCCCCTGCTGCAGGCTTAAAGGTGTGGGCCCCCACGCCCAGCTTAAAGATTGGTTCTTAGCCGCCATGTGGGTGCTGGGAATTGAATCCAGGTCCTCTGCAAGAGCAGTCAGTGCTCTTAACCACTGAGCCATCTCTCTAGCCCCACCCCTCTTTTTTTTAAAACATGGCCTGACTCTATAGCCCAGGCTGACCCTAAACTGGCAATCTTCCTATAGCTCAGCCTCCCATGCTAATTAAGGACATTAAGGACATGAGACACCTCACCTCAGTGCTCTGCTACTGAGCCCCTATAGAAAATGATATAGAAACTACTAATTAAAAGCCAAGGATGGGCTGGGCATGGTGGCGCACGCCTTTGATTCCAGTACTCCGGAGGCAGAGCAGGTGGATCTTTGTTGAGTTCAAGACCATCCTTGTCTATTATAGTTGGGCATTCCAGGATGGCTGGAGTTACAGGGAGACCCTGTCTTCAAAAAGAGAAAAAAAAAAAGCCAAGCAGGGGTGGGGTGTAGGGGTGTGGGGTTGGGGGGTTGGGGGGTTGTGGGGGGGTTGGGGTGTGGGGGTGTGGGGGAGGTACCGGAGAGATGGTTCAGCAGTTAAGAGCACTGGCTTCTCTTGCAGAGGACCCAGGTCCAATCCCAGCACCCATGTGGCAGTTAACGACCATCCAAGAATCCAGTTTCAGGGTACCCCATGCCTCTTCTGACCTCAGAGGGCATGGCACACTGACACACATGCTGGCAGTACATTCCTACGCATAAAATTAAGATAATAAATGAAATATTTTTAAAAGCCAAGGGGGCCAACGTGGTGGAACATGCCTTTAATACTAGTACTCAGGAGACAGAGGCAGGCAGATGTCTGTGAATTCAAGGCAAGCCTGGTCTACATGGTGAGTTCCAGGACGCTGGAGCTGCAGGACACCCTGTCTCATACAAGGCAAAAAAAAAAAAAAAAAAAGAAAAAGCACCAAGGGCCCAGCGAGCTGAATTACCTGATAAAGGTACTTACTTATTGCCAAGCCTGAAGACCTGGGGACCCATAGGGTAGAAAGTTCAATCCCCGGGACCCATAGGGTAGAAAGATAGAACCAATTCCCTCCAATAATTTAAATGTAGTTCAAAAAAAATTGGGGGATGGAGAATAGATGGCTCAGTGGTTAAGAACAGGACCTGGGTTCAAGTCCCAAAACCCACAAGGTATCTAACAAACTGTTCCTAACTCCATTTCCAGGGATCCAACACCCTCTTCTGAACTCTGAGGAAATCTGCACTCGGGTGCAAATACCCCCACCCCACCCTACATATACATAATAATTAAAAAAAAATTGAAATATTCTAAAATTTTAATGTAATTTTAAACAATTAAAACAAAAGCCAAGGGCTGAGGGTATATTTCAGTGGTAGTCCAGGCGACAGAGCATGCAATGGTTAGGCCCAGCACAAACATTGAAAGTAATTAATTAACCAATTAAATTTAAAATGAAGAGAAGCTGGATGTGGTGTGGCTCAGAACTACAGTCCCAGCTACTTAGGAGGTGGAGGCAGAATTTGGGCCAAGAGTTGAGACAAATTTGAGCAACTCGGGGGGTGGTGCACAACTTCAATCCCAACACTCACCAAGCACAGGCGGGCAGATCTCAGTGACATCAAGGCCAGCATCATCTACACAACATGTTCAGCGCCAAACTGAGGCTATAGGAAGACTATGTTTCAATGCAACAAGGACAACGAAAAGAATTTTTGAGCACTATTGTAACACCTTATCTCTAACAAAACAAACCACTCATCTGAATATTTAACTTCGTATTAGTTATACTATTGTTCACCATTTTTTTCACTGGTAAGTGAATCACATGATTAATAAGTCAAATACACAATAGTACCTAAAATTCTGTTAGGATTGGTGCAAGGACAAGCTTGAGTGCTGTTCTTTATCCCCAGACTCTTGAACCAAGACATCTCCACTAACAGCTTTACTCCATCCAGTTCCTCAAAACCTACCTCTGTGCCCTGGACACCTCACTCTCCCACCAGAGATGGAGTTCTGGGCTCCTGGCACTGGGTTTGGCGCGGTTCTATATACAGCCATGACCTGAGCCACCACACTAGTGCCATCATTGAGATTGGAGGGCAGTAGGATTGTGTTGGGGTCTATGCTAGTTTCTTTTCAATTGCTGGNAAAAAAAAAAAAAAAAAAACCAAAAACACCCCCCCACACACACACACTCACACACACAGCCAAAAACAAAAAAAACCTGTCAGGCACAGTGGCACACCTATACTCTCAGTTATTCAGGAGGCTGAGGCACACCTTCAAACTGTGTTCCACCAGGTGAGAAAAGTCAAGTTCATTGTTGAGTTTCCACCAGACAGTGTAGCCTTAACTCTTGAAGTGATTCATTATAACAAGTTTCTGTACAGCTCATGCACTAGTAAGAAAAAAAAAAAATCCCTAAGGACATACACAGGACAAGACCTGCCCTCTGTGAAGTGGGGAGACTGGAAATTCCATAGCAGGCACCAGCACCCAGAATCTTGAGTTTACATTCTGTCTTGAGAAGCTCAGAACTTTGGCTTGAAATCATCCAGTGTGAGAGCTCCAGGGCAGCTGGCATCTCCTCTAGTTCCTCAATTTACATAAGAGGAAGCTGAGGGGACCAAGGGGCTTCACAGTCTGCCAAGGATGGAGCCACGACAAGTGGCCAACTTGTTTTCTCCTTTTTCATTACTCACTGTTATTCTAATTGTATCCATGACTCTTCTGGTTTCACTTCTGTTGCTGCAATGAAATATCCTGACAAAAGGCAATGTAAGGGACAAAAGAATTTACTTCAGGTCACAACTCCGGTCCATTATTGTGGGGATGTCAAGGCAGGAACTTGAAGCAGCTAAGCATATCACATCCATGGTTAAGAACAGAGAGAATGAGGGCTGGAGAGATGGCTCAGCAATTGGGAGTACCAACTGCTCCTGCAGAGGACCTGGGTTTGATTCCCAGCACCCACATGGCAGCTAAGAACCATCTTTAAGCCAGGCGTGGTGGTGCACACCTTTGGTCCCAGCACTCGGGAGGCAGAGGCAGGTGGATCTCTGTGAGTTCAGGGCTGGCCTGGTCTACAGAGTGAGTTCCAGGTCAGCCAGGGCTATTAGGGAGATCCTGTCTCAAAAAGACAAAAATAAAAAAAATAAAAAATAAAAAAAAGAACAGGGAGAATGAATACATGTGTGCTCAGGTGCTTGCTGTGCTCAGTTCAGTTTCTTTTTTCCCATGCAGTTCAGGATCCCTGTCTAGGGAGGATGCTGTTCACAATGGGCTAGTTTTTCCCACATCAATTAACTTAATTAAGACAACCCCTCACAGGCCAATCCAATGCAGATAATCCCCTCCCTGAGACTGTCTTCCCAAGTTATCTAGGCTGTGTCAGGGGACAATTAAAGCTGTCCATCACAATGGCTATAGGTTTTTTGTTCTTTTGTTTGCTTTTGTTTGTTTTAAGACAGCCTCATGTAGCCTAGGCTGGTCTCAAACTCTCTCTGTAGCTGAGGATGGCCTTGAACTCCTGATATTTCTGCCTCTACCTCCCAAGTACTGGGATTACTGGATACCTAACTTTGTTCAAAATTTTGTAAAAAGGGGGTCTGGTGAGATAACTCAGCAGGTAAGAGTGCTTGCCACCAAGCCTGATGACCTGAGTTTGATACCTGAAACCCACATGGTGGAGACAGAACCAATTCCCAGAAGTTGTCACTTGACCTCTATGTGTGCTCTGTGGTGATCACAATTAAATAAATATGCAAATAAATTTTAAAAAGTTAAACATTAATAAAAGGGACTGGAGAGATTGTTCAGTGGGTAATGTGTTTGCTGTCCAAACATGAAGATCTGCATTCAGATTCCTAGCACCCATGTAAAAAGTAGAACATGGTAATACATGCCTGTAACCCCAGTGCTAGGATTGGGGGTCAAGATACGTGTATACTGGGGACTTGTTAGCCAGACAGTCTCCATGTCTTTTAAAAGAGCTTGCCTCACTGGGCATGATGGCACACACCTTTAATCCTAGCACTCAGGAGGCAGAGGCAGGCGTATCTCTGTGAGTTCAAAGCCAGCCTGGTCTACAGAGTGAATTCCAGGCCAGCCTGGTATATAGNCTGCTGCCAACTTTTTCTTCTATCACCTTCAGGTTTTGGGTTTCACATTGAGGTCTTTGATCCACCCGGTGTTGACTTTTGTACAGGGGGAGAGGTAGGGGTTTAATTTCATTCTACAAGTGGTGATCCAGTTTTACCAACACCACTTGCTGAAGATGCTGTCTTTCCTCCATTGTGTCTTCTTGGCTCCCTTGTCAAATAAGAGGTGGCTGAAATTGGGAAGGCATGAATTCTCACACCTGTAATGCTGTTGCATTGGTTCGTAATGAAGATCTCCATAAATGGGTCATTGCCACCTGTGACCTTTACCCTGCCTCAGCTCCTTGTGAGGCACTCACTGCCTCTCTGCAGGCTCTTTCCCTCAACAAATGCAAACCTTCCAAGCTCCCTGTCTGTTGGGGATGTGACAGAAAGGGTCACCTTAGGTGATCTTGCCCAAATCCCTTCACCAGACCTAAGACTCCTTGCCCCAAATGCAGAAAACGCTTCCATTGGGCCAAAGGTTGTAGGTCAGCTCCCCCTATATCCAACAAACAGTGTTTAAACTTCAAGCTGGGCAACCCTCTGGCCAATTAGTAAGACGGGAAAACCCTCCATGTCCTCTGGACCCTGCCAATTTATGGCCACTCACCACAAATGACCATTAAACTTGATGGCTCACCCATTAAGGGTATTGTGGACCCTGGGGCCAATGTCACTATAATCAACTCCAATGACAAGGCCTCCTTCTCCACTTGGAGGTTCACATCCAGCCTGCACATTAAGGGCATCAGTGGCCAACAGTCCACCCAACAGACTGTTAATCTCTTAACCGTTTTGTTTCCTTTATACCATGAAACTTAATAACATTTTTATTTATTTATTTATTTATTTATTTATTTATTTATTTATTTATTATTTTAGGAAGTAAGGAAAAGAAATACAGCTATCGTCGTGGAGCAGAAAAGCAGAATGGGGCCAGGCAGGCGAGGGGACTATTTTCTGCTTAAGGGTAGGAAGGGAAGCAACAAATAGAAGTGGGGACTGATAGATTCTAGCTAGACATAAGGATAGCTAGCTAGATAGCTAGAGAGATAAAGCTGAAATGGAGAGAGCACAGAGGAGTATGTATGGAAAAGGGCTATTTGTCAGAACAGAGGACATCTTGATTCCTCATAGACAGTCCCTAAAAGAAAGACTAACAATTGTTACCTCCAGAATTTGTAGATTGTTTCAAAACAAAGGAGTGAGGGAGTTTAATGCCACTTTTAAACAGCTTTATACTTAGTTATTAACATTTACTAAGTAATTTATATTTATTCCCATGTATATTAGATGAACAGTTACTTCAAATGTACTATTATAAAGCATTCACTTTGAGATGACCTTGAAAGCCTTTGAGCAGGCTCTAAACAACCAAGTCTTTCCAAAATTTCAGAGATGTTTTATATAGGCTTGGCAAAGATATGGACCTTGACAAACCTGGCAAACTGCTTACTCCAATGAGGCCCTACCTAGTGGTCATATATTTTCACATATAACATGTATCAAAGAGTCCTGTAAAATAAATACTGTGGTTAGACACAATGTCATGAAAAACCAATTTCAAAAACAAAACTCTGACACCTTGATGAAAAATTTAATCAGAGTAAAATGACTCTAAACTTATGAGTTAAAATATTAACACTTATGGGTAACCCAGTGCTGAGGGCCTGTAGTTGTGGAGCATATTTTCTTGTAAATTAAAATATGAAAATAATGAAAATAATTTGAGTGATGACCATTTCATTGTAAAGGGTTGCATTAAGCATTTGTTAACGGAAAAGAATTTTTTTTTTGGCAGGAAAAGTGTTTATTTCATCTTATACTTCCAGGAAACAGTCAGTCTTTGAGGGAAGTCAGGAAGGAACCTGGAGGCATGAGCTATAGCCAGAGAACATTGCTTACTGACTTGTTCTCTGGCCTATGTTACACCTGTTTTCTTTTTTTTTTTTTAAATAATGCTCAACAAGTGATTGAAGATGGAATTATGTATCCAATTTGTACTCAAAGCTAACCATAACTAATAGTTACAGTACAATAATTAAAGACGGTTTCATTAAAGGAGAGGGTAAGGAATGGGATGGGAGGAAATAGCCTTATTAAGGCAATACAAAATGAAGACATTTAACAATTGAAAATAAATACCAAAAAACATGCAGTAGAGTAAAGAAAATGGTATTAGGGAACTTAGAGAGAATGAGAGAGGAAGGCAGNAACTTATTCACACCAGTAAATATTTACCTGAAGCATCTGCTTAGGCAATAAGCACAATTCTATGCACACAGACTCCTAAGTAAACAGAACAGTATTAGGGTTCTGTAGAGCTTACATTTGTTGGATACATTTCATAAGGAAAGGACTCCAGCGATTTGGGTGGCTTTTTTTGTTTAATTTTTGTTGGGGGTCTTTGTTGTGGTTGTTTGAAGGGGCATGAGAGGCAACAACACTCTAAAGAATCTGGTTCAGGATGCCCTCAGGAGGGAAAGCCAAGGGAGGGAGGTTAATAAGAGGAAGGAGAGGAAGAAGCACTTTTGTGACGAAGAAAGAGGAGAAAATCGATGAGGACTATTGGATCGACCGTAGCATCCCGATGTTTCCAAATCCTGCTCAGCTTACTGGACCCTGGGTGGCGTCAATAGGCAACTACATAAAAGACTGTGTATTCTGTTTTAGATTTAAAGATGCATTTTCACTTTGCTTGGGTCACTGGGAGTTCAGTCCCAACATTCTCAGTGTCTGTGCACCTTGGCACAATGAGCTGAAATGGACAGAAGTCCCCGAATCGGCGATCAAGGCAGCTCCTTTCCATACCCCATGCGTTACTTGAGCTGACCTGTTTTCTCGACTCATATGGTTAACCTATGTGGGATGCTTTTGGACCCTGCACTACATGGGCACGGAGGGCTTTTGCCAAAGAGTCTCTGGCCTCTTTCTCGTATAAGATGATAACAAGAATTTGCCATTAAATGAGATTGGCTGTGACTGACTCCCCTTCTGTCTGAGTGTTTCTGGGACATGGGAGGTTGCTAGGTGGGGCAGACTGCATGCCTGTCTTTCCCCTTCCATCTGGTTGCAGTGCGGGGCAGGATCCCACCCGCAGTTTTTTGTTGTTTTGTCTTTTTAGACATGGCGTTCCTATAATCCCAGCTGGCCTGGAAGTCCACTATGTAGACCAGTGCTGGCCTTCGAACTCACATAGATCCACCTGTCTCTAGTGCTGGGATTAAAGACAAGCACCACATATGCACCTTGGTTGTCTCTTCACTCTATAGCCCAGGCTACCCTGAACCTTTGTAATTTCCTACTATCTCAAGCTCCCATGCTAATTCAAGAACATGACTGACAACCTCAATCTACGTCGCTCTTGCTATTCGATTCTCACTCCAGGATAAAAATAATTCTATAGAAGCTACTAATTTATAAGCCAATGAAGTGGGGTGGGGTGGTGTGTACTGCTAAGAAAGCCCAACTGCCCACCAACAAGGTAACTTATCTGGGGTATTGCCTGAAGGGTATGGGGGTGGGCTGGAGAGATGGTGTGTGGCAACATGTATTTTCTCCCAAAGTAGGATCCTTCCTATCTAAACAGAGACAGGTGAGGGTGAGACGTCAGCAATGGTCACCACGCAGACCTGGCTTCTCTTGCAAAGGACTGGATAAGGACCTCGTTTGGGGCTCCAATATGCAGCGCCCTTTGGCAGCCACCCAAAGTGAACCTCCTAACCCTCTACTGGTGTAGCGGAATTGCTAAGCAGAGGTTATCGCGCGGCAAAAATGTCCAGTTCCAGGGGATCCCCCGATTCCCTTTTAGTACGCTTGCGGTGTCTAGACGTTCTAAGAAGAGAAGGAACATTGCTCCAAAACTCCGAAAGAAGCTTATTGCTGCACACCCAACTTCTCAACACATGACGAGGGCCCAATCTACGACCTTTCTACCATCACCGAAATAATTAATAACCTAGACATATAACCTAACCATATTAAATCCAACCTAGTGTATTTTTAAAATTCAACCTGTTGTGGAGTAAGCTATCGGACCGTCAGGGTCGCGCAACATAATGAGGGATTTATTGTGTTGATAAAGGCAACATTTACTTTTATTTCTCAATAACGCAGGCATTCTGGCTGAAGAAGCCTGAGTTCCAAGCATCCTCCCTCCCAAGAGGCCTCTGGCCTGTCTATCTAAGCAGTTAGATCCTGTTGCAGCAGGATGGCTGGCTTGCATCCAAGCCATGGCTTCCACAACACTGCTATTACTTTGGAGGAGTTGGTTGTTGCTACTACTCCCCATTCCATGAAACACTTAACATGTTGTGAAGTTTGATTAGGAGGTATCCAGCAGTCAACTTTTGGGCAAGTTTAGAAGTGCGCTGTATTTATCTCTTTTTAAATAGGTGGTTGAGCTGACAAATTCCCTTTGAGTAATTGTACCATGATGAAGTTTAAATTGCGGATCGGGGAATGGAGGAGAATGGAGAGATGGCTCAGTGGTTAAGAACAGGTACTGCTCTTGCGAAGAACCTGGTTCTGTTTCCAGGACCCCTGGGTATCCAGCTCCTGGGGATCCAACACCCTCTTCTGAACTCTGAGGAAATCTGCACTCGGGTGCAAATACCCCCACCCCACCCTACATATACATAATAATTAAAAACAATGAAAATATATCTTAAACATTTTAATGTAATTTTAAACAATTAAAACAAAAGCCAAGGGCTGAGGGTATATTTCAGTGGTAGAGTACAGGCTCAGCATTCAATGAGTTCAGTGCCCAGCACAAACATTAATTAATTAATTAACCAATTAAATTTAAAATGAAGAGAAGCTGGATGTGGTGGCTCAGAACTACAGTCCCAGCTACTTAGGAGGTGGAGGCAGAATTTGGGCCAAGAGTTGAGACAAATTTGAGCAACTCGGGGGGTGGTGCACAACTTCAATCCCAACACTCACCAAGCACAGGCGGGCAGATCTCAGTGACATTGAGGCCAGCATCATCTACACAACATGTTCCAGGCCAACTGAGGCTATAGGAAGACTATGTTTCAATGCAACAAGGACAACGAAAAGAATTTTTGAGCACTATTGTAACACCTTATCTCTAACAAAACAAAACCCACTAAATAATGAATATTTAATTCTGTATTAGTTATACTATTTGTTCACAATTTTTGTCACTGGTAAGTGTATCACATGATTAATAAGCTCAAATAAAAAATAGTACCTAAAATCTTGTTAGTGAGGTGAGGGACAGCATCTGAGTGCTGTTCTTTATCCCCAGACTTTTGAACCAAGACATCTCCACTAACAGCTTTACTCCATCCAGTTCCTCAAAACCTACCTCTGTGCCCTGGACACCTCACTCTCCCACCAGAGATGGAGTTCTGGGCTCCTGGCACTGGGTTTGGCGCGGTTCTATATACAGCCATGACCTGAGCCACCACACTAGTGCCATCATTGAGATTGGAGGGCAGTAGGATTGTGTTGGGGTCTATGCTAGTTTCTTTTCAATTGCTGTGATAAAACATTCTGACCAAAACCATCCTGGGGAGGAAAGTTTTTTTGGCTCACATCTCCCAGGACTTACTTCATCACTAACAGAGCCCAACCTAGGATCTCAGGGCCAGAATATGGAGGCAGGAGCTGAAACACAGGCCATGGAGGAGTGCATTTTACTGGCTTGCTCCCCTGGCCCAGGGTCAGCCTGGTTTCTTACATGCCCAGGGATGGCACTGCCCACAGCAGGCTGGACACTCTCACATCACTCAACAATCAAGAAAATACTCCACAGACTTGGCCACAGGCCAGTCCAATGGAGCCAATTCCCCAATTGAGGCTCCCTCAAACCAGGTGTGTCAAGTTGACACTAAAGCCATCCAGCACAGAGTCCTTGGCAAGTTTGGAGAATGCACTGATGAACTAACTACTCAACCATGGTCAACGAGCTGCTGCTTCTCAATTGTGAGTCAGAGCTGCAGGCAGGATTTGAATTGCTTCAGCCTTGATGCTTGATGAATTTGTTCAGCCTGTTCTGTTTTGGAGGTTGTGCTGGATAGCTTTAGTGTCACCTTGACACACCTGGGTTGAGGGAGCCTCAATTGGGGAATTGGCTCCAATGGACTGGGCTATGGGCACATATGTGGAGTAGTCTTGATTGTTAGGCAATGTGGGAGGGCCCAGCCCACTATGGGTAGTGCCACCCCTGGGCAGGTTTTTGTTGTACCATATAAGAAAGCAGGCTGGGCATGGGCCAGGGGAGCAAGCCAGGGGGCAGCATTCCTCCATGGTCTGTGCTTCAGCTTCTGCCTCCACGTTCCTGCCCTGAGTTTGTGCCTTGGGTTCCCTGAGTGATGAACTGTGACCCAGGAGATGTGAGCTGAACAAACCCTTTCCTCCCCAAGTTGGTGTCAGTCAGAGTGTTTTGTCACAGCAATGGAAGACAAACTAGAACAGAAGTCAAAATCTGGGCCTGTTTTTTTCCCTCCCACATTGATGGCTGCCTCATGGGTCCCTTCAGACTCTAGAACTCTGGTCCATTTCCAGGGTTCTGCCTCTACCTGCATCTGCATGGACTCTTCCACCCCAGGTGACACATGAACATCCTTGATCTGGAAGCTCAGGCAGTGAAGACCCAGCAGTCAGCAGCCTGGTTGATGGCGTACACAATGTTGGCATTCAAGGACTCTGGCTCTTGGAAAGCTTTGTCCACTGAGAGCTTGCCAAGCTGATTTCCGGGTCACCTGAGTTAGCTGAGTGACAGCATACTCAGGTCCTCCAGACCATAACTTGCCACGTGAGGATCCATAATATGCAGATGAAGGCCTCCATCTCTTTGCAGAGTTTCATTATCAAGACTCACACCTGACTGCTTAGGCACATTGATGAGAATTTCCTTGAGACTCTCCAGACCAGATCTAACACAGGGAAGAGGATGTTCAAGCCAGGTTCCAAGACCACTCAGTAAAAAGAAAAGTACCATAAACAGGACAGAGGGACACAAAATAGAACTCAAAGTCAACAGGGGGCCCTCCTCAGCTTCTCTCCCTACATTCTTATGTTCCTTCTAGAACTTCTCTATGTACATGTTGGCAGGGTGTTTTATATAACCCAGACCCCCTGGAATTTGCCATTTCAACTTTATTCTGTGTTTATCTTTCCAAACAAGCTACATAGCACTGCATTCTATGCCTGGCCCAAGTTTGCCTTTAATCAGCTCCTAAGTGATAAGCACTGGGAAATGGGAAAAATAGGCTGGGGCTGAGGTTCAGAGGCAGAGCACTTGCCCGTCACGTGCAAGGCCCAGGCTGGAATCCCCTGCGCTACAAAAACAGAACCAAAGCAAAACCCAAACTACAGCAAGCGCTGCTTCACGCGCACTGGAAGGGAAGCTGTGTACCTTCCGGGATTTCCTGGGTGAGGTTGATGGCGATGGCGACAGCCCACTCCGGGTTGACTATAGACAGGAGGTAAGACTCGATGGTCTGTGTGAGCTTAACCACCTCCTTATCCAGCAGAGCTGAGCACTTGGCTTGTGCTGACTTCAAGAGCTTTGCCTTCAGGTTTTTCTCAAAAACGTGCTTGGCAGTAGACACGTAGAGGGTGTCTAGAGAGAACTTCGGAGAAAAGGAAAGTGATGGTCAGGCAGGAACGTAGTGTAAGATCCTCCTACCCGGGCTCGGGTTGACTGTAGAACATAGAAGCTCTTACTAGGTTTCAACTATTACCCTCATCAATTTAGAGATTAAGAGTAGGGTTGGAAGAGATACTTCCAGCTCTGAGGCTGGAAAGGAAACTAGAACTTTCTTTTTATTCTTTTTGGTCTTTTTGAGACAGGGTCTCTCTGTAGTCACAGCTGGCCTGGATCCCACTCTACAGAGCAGGTGGCATGCATCTCCCAGAGATGCTGCTGCTTCCCAAGTGCTGGGAATAAAGGTGTGGGCCACCACACCCAGGAGGGTTTTTTTTTTTCTTTTCTTAAAATGACACTTAAGAAGGGGCTGGAGAGATGGCTCAGTGGTTAAGAACACCGACTGCTCTTGCATAGGACCTGGGTTCGATTCCCAGCACCCACATGGTGGGTAAGAACCGACTTTAACTCCAGTTCCAGGGGAGTCAGACGACCTCTTCTGACCTCCACAGCATTGCACGACATGGGTACACAAACCTACATGCAGACAGTACATTCATACACATAAACAATAAATAAAAAATTAAACAATTTATTAAAAAATGACACAAGAAATAAATGGGGGCTGGGAGATGGTTCAGTGATGAAGAGCACTGGCTACTATTGCAAAGGACCCAGTTTGAGTCCCAGCACCTATCACATGGTGCCTAACAACTCCAATTCCAAGAGATCCAATGCCCTGATGTCTTCTGAGCTCCGGGGGCATTGTTTGACACGGGCGCACTTACACACATGTAGGTAATACACTCATAAATAAAATAAAAATAATAAAATATTTTGTCTTTTTTTCTTTTTAACATTTTCATTTAAGCTATGTGCATTTTATACATTGTTTCTCAGTCCAATCTAGACTCATCTTGTCTTCCATGCCCCCACCCCACCTGAGTTCATGCACCCTGCTATCCTTGCCCTGTCTCTTTTTCTGATTCTTTTCAAAACAGAGGATTATTGTCCTTAAATAAAATATTTTTAAAAGTGGACTGGAGAGATGGCACAGCAGTTAAGAGCAATTGCTGCTCTTGCAGAGGACCTAGGTGATGCTCAGCACCCACAGAGTGGCTCACAACCACCTGTGCCTCTAGTTCCTGGGGATCTGTTGCCCTCTTCTGGACCCTCCTGCACCAGGAGACATGCAGAAAAAAACCCACTTATGCACATAAAATAAAATCAATCTGTAGAGCATGGAGCCTGGAGTCCACCCCCTGGGAATGCTGCCATGCGGGCACACACCATCATTATCTTTTTTCTCATCATCACCTTCATGAAGTATCTAAAACTATGAGAGTCTAAACTTAGGTCATCCTGGATCTAGTTTACTGTGAAGGGTCTATGAAAACCTGTTAGTGCTTTCTGGTATGCCACTAAAGGAATAAAAAACTTCCAATTTCTTTTTTTTTTTTATTTAATTTTATTTATTTCCGTATGTGTATGAATGTACTGTCTGCATGCAGGTCTGTGCACCCGTGTCGTGCAATGCCGCGGAGGTCAGAAGAGGGTCTCGGATTCCCCTGAAACTGGAGTTCTCCTGGAATTGGAGTTTCAGACGGTTTTCAGCCGCCATGTGGGTGCTGGGGATCAAACCCGGGTCCTCTGCAAGAGCGGTCGGCGCTCTTAACCGCTAGGCCATCTCTCCAGCCCAAAACTTCCAATTTCTAATTCAAAGTAGAACAACACAATTTAGAAACTTCTTGCTCAGCAAAAATAATTCATAAGTCAAAAATATTAAATAGTAACTACTCTATAGAATGACATCTAATTTCACTTCTTTGAAACTGGGAAATGCAACTCGAGAGATGGAGTTGCAGGTGCTTGTGAGCCTCCCAGCTTGGGTGCTTTGGTCCAAATTCAGGTCCTCTGCAACAGCAGTACAGGCTGATAACAGGTCACTCATGTGTCATGTATCCTTTACATTTAGAAAATTTGTGTGCTAGCAAGTCCACAACCTCATTACTTGTTTACGCAAACAACAGTTTGCATGAGAGACTCACTAGATTTTTTAAAGGATATTGCATTTTCCTGACAATCATTCAGTCATCTATGTCAACACCCTGATGTGAGATAAAGCTGAGCACCGAACCACACGTTCCCCACACAGACACACACTTCTGGCTTCAGCCTTCGCTAGGTGAGGAGCTCCGGGTAGACTGCCCCAATCCACTCATGAACAGGCAGGACTATTCTCTGGTGATACACAATAAGAGCTGCTGTGTGTTTCGAGATGACTTCATTGCCAAAGTCTTGCCTCCAGTGTTGGGGCTGGAGTTTGTGCTCGGGCTCCTGGGCAATGGCCTTGCCCTGTGGATTTTCTGTTTCCACCTCAAGTCCTGGAAATCCAGCCAGATTTTCCTGTTCAACTTGGCCGTGGCTGACTTTCTTGTGATCATCTGCTTGCCATTCCTCGCCAACAGCTTTGTCAAAAGGGACTGGAGATTTGGAGACATCCCCTGCCGACTGATGATGTTCATATTGACCATGAACCGCCAAGGTGGCATCATCTTCCACACAGTGGTGGCCGTGGACAGGTACTTCCGGGTGGTCCATCCCCACCACCCCTTGAACAAGATCTCCAACTGCACAGCAGCCATCATCTCTTGCCTCTTGTGGGGCATCACCATCAGCCTGACAGTCCATCTCCTGTTTACAAAGATGTTTATTTTCAACAGCAAAGCCAATTTCTGTATCAGCTTTAGCATCTGCCACAGCTTTGGATGGCACGATGTCATGTTTCTCCTGGAGTTCTTCTTGCCCCTGATCATCATCCTGTTCTGCTCAGGAAGAATCATCTGGAGCCTGCGGCAGAGGCAGATGGACAGGCATGCCAAGATCAAGAGGGCCATCAACTTCATCGTGGTGGTGGCCGTTGTCTTCATCATCTGCTTCTTGCCCAGTGTGGCTGTGCAGATCCACATTTTCTGGCTTGTGTACAAGTCGGGGACAAATGATTGTGAAATCTACCGCTTAGCCGACCTGGCCTTCTTCATCACCCTCAACCTCACCTACATGAACAACATGCTGGACCCGGTGATTTACTATTTCTCCAGCCCATCCTTCCCCAAATTCTCCATATTTATCAACTGAGTCCTCTGGAAGAAGACATCAGAGGAACGAGATAACATGCAAACACAAGTGTGGCACTCAGAAGGGACCCCAGTACAGCCAGAAGTGTCCCAGACACATTAATGGCCAACCCCAGTGAGCCATGCAGCCCCTCTTATCTGGCTTCAACTTCTCCTTAAGTAACCATGGCTGGAAGGGAGGCTGCCACCGAGAACTGAGATCTCTGGAGAAACAATATGGCCCCAGTGGAAATAAAGACAGCAACTGGACAGAAGTTATCCCAGCAGTCATTAAACAGGCTGCTAGGTCCCCTGGGCTCTGTGGGATCAATTCACCTTTCAGCCAGGATTTAGCAGAAATGGACGAGGGGAGGAGACGCTGGAGCTTTGCTTGCCCTGAGTGTCCCGTGCTGGTAAGAAGGACTGAGCTCAGGAGAGACTGAGCTAACAGCACTGTGGAGGGAAAGGAGCACCACTGCTGCTAAGATCAGCAAGAAACCCATTCCTCCCCAGGGCTGAGCAGGTAGAACGCTGGCTGGCGGAAGAGAGCTGCCTCCTGCCTCCCACCTCTGTTTTTATTATTAAAAGGGATTGAAATTGTTGCTGCCCAGTGCTTATGGAGGGCGAGCCTTCTGTGTCACCTGGTTGAGTTTCTGTACTTATGATACATCTGCACTGCAATAAATTTTGGTAGGAGACTCCGTCTAGTGTTGCCTGTGTCTGGGTTATGGTTCACAGAAATGGAGCTTTTACTTCATCAGAGACCTACGTGGGCTATTGATATCCTGACAGAAAATACCATGTGCAGCAAAGTGAGGAAGCGTGCTGAGTTCTGCCATAACACAGCTGAGTGAAAACTGCAGACAAGTTGGAATGGGGGGTACCGGGAATAAATAAAAGCAGCTTCATTTGGAAAGGCAGTTCAGACAGGATCGCAAGAGAGTTTCACACTTTATTTACAGTTTGGTGAGAACTGTCACCTTTATAGATACATATACATATACACATACGTGTATGTGTTTGTGTGTGTGTGTATCATAGATGCTTACAAGCTACTGAAAAAGCTAAAGACACACCAGCACATGACTTCACAGGGTTTGATGATGAAAGTTTTCCTCGGTAAGCTGGCCCTATATGACCAAGACACCAACAGTTGTAAATACATGATATTGAGAAACAGGAAAAAGAGAAAGAAATTTGGTAAATTACCACTTCTCCTTTTGAGGTATGAAATACTGTATGGGTTATGACTAATGTATCCTTTAAAGAGAAAGGAAATCTATATAAAGTTCACTGGAAAAAGTGGGTCAACAGTCAGGCTTGGTTTTGAAGTCACACCAGTCTATTCTGTTTCGTTGATTGTCTCTGAGCACAAAGAACGTCCTAATGCTCCATAGCACATGTGCCCCTGTTATCCTTCCACTTATCCTTAAGATTTTTAATTAATTAATTAGTTAATTGTGTATGTGTGTGAACACAAGGCCTAGAACCATGTGGAGGTCAGAAATCAACTGGTGGGAGTCTGCTCTCTCCTTCCACCATGTGGATCCCAGGGAGTAACTCAGGCTGTCATCTATCATCTATCTTCAGGGTCTAACTGTGTAGCCCAGGCCTGCCTCAAACCCAAGATATTCTTGGTGTCTGCCTCCAGAATACTGGGATTGCAGTGTGTGCTCCCAGCCCTGGCCTGCATATACCCACTCAATTAGAGATTCTCTTCAATAATTCAAGGAGCTTGGATACTAAGTGTATTAGTCACTTTTCTGTTGCTGTGATAAAACCACCATGAGCAAGGGAAGGACAAAAGGAAGAGTTTATTTGAGCTTACAATTAATGGTTCCAGGGAATCAGAGTCCATTGTGGCAGGAAGCATCATGGCCGGGGCTAGAGCAGCAAGCCGAGGGGTCACATCTCTCAATGAGCACAGGAAGCAGAGAGAGAGAGAGAGATTGGAGACCACGAGGCTTGTTAAACTCACTAAGCCTGCCCCCAATGACGTACTTCCTCCAGCACGGCCACACTTCTAAGACCTGCAAGAACAGCACCACCAACTGGGGACAAAATATCTGAACACTTTAAAGCCCATGGGGGACATTCTCATTCAAACCACCACACTAAGTAAACATTATGGTGTATAGAGTAAATGTGGCAGGACGTGGTACCCAAACCTGTATTCCCAGCACTGGGAGGTAGAAGCAGAAAGATAGGTTTATAGACATCCCTGTCTACATAGAGAGTTTGAGGATAGCTTCGGCTACATGAGACTGTCTTTAAAAAAAAGAGAGGGACACTGGGTGTGATGGTACACGCCTTTAATCATAGCACTCAGGAGGTAGAGGCAGGCAGATCTCTGTTCAGATTGAGGCCAGCCTAGTCTACATAGTAATTCCCAGGTGGGCTGGGCATAGGAGGATCCTGTCAAAAAAAAAAAAAAAAGAAGAGTGAAGACTTAAACAAATCTACCAGTCAGGGATCAGGGATCTTATCTGACAATTTAAGATGAGTGACTCTGAATATATTGAAAGCAAGTTAATGGGAAAAAAATAAAATATCTTAAGAGGCTATAAGAAATAGCAAAAGGTGGGGCTGGAGAGATGGCCTAGTGGTTAAGAGTGCCGATTGCTCTTGCAGAGGACCCAGGTTCGATCCCCAGTACCCACATGGCGGCCGAGAACCGTCTGAAACTCCAATTCCAGGATATCTCCAGTTCCAGGGGAATCCAACACCCTCTTCTGACCTCCGCGGCATTGCACGACATGGGTGCACAAACTTGCATGCAGACAGTACATTCATACACATACAGAAATAAATAAAATTAATAAAAAAATAAATAAATAAATAGCAAAAGGTAGGAAAAGGAAAGAAACACCTTCTTTAGTATGTGCACATGCACGTGTGTGTGTGTGTGTGTGTGTGTACTTGTGAGCAGAGCTGGAGGTGTCACCGTCAGGAAGGCCATTCACCTCCTTGGAAACAAAGTCTCCCATTTGTTAGCCTGCAGCTCACGTCTTAGGCTAAACTTAGCCAGCCCCAGGAATCCTCCTGTGTCTCTCTTCTTCCCCACTGTTGGGATCACAGGGCTGCACCACCAACCACTCCAAACATTTTATGTGGGTTCTGGGAATAGATCTGATATCCTCCTGCCTGCCAGTGCTGGGAAGACAGGGCCAGATAATCCCTAGAGTTTAGCAGCCATCCAGCCCAGCTAAACCAGTGAGCTCCAGGACCAGCAGGAGACCCTGTCTCAAAAAGTAAGGCAGAAAGGGACTGAGGAAGACACTGGACATCGACCTCTGACCTCCACCTGCACCTGTGCATACAGAAACAGGTAGACACACTAAAAATAAGTAGAGCTGGGCATAGTGGCATGCAACTTTAATTCCAGTACCAAGGAGGTAGAAGCATGTAGGTCTTTCTAAATTCAAGGGCATCTCAGTCTATAGTAGGAAGTTTCAGGCCAGCTAGGGATACACACTGAGATCATCGAAATAGGGGATGGAGAGATGACTCTGTGGTTAAGAGCAACTACTGTTCTTTTCTTTTTTGTTTGTTTGTCTGTTTTTTGTTTGGGTTTTTCCCCCTTAGGGCACCTGTACACATGTGGTATTCACTCACACAGACACAAAGAGACATACACAAATAAAAATAATAAAACATTTTTTTTAAAAAAAGAAACTAGCACTGGAGAAAAAGTTCCGCAGTTAAGAGCATGGGCTGCTCTACCAGAGGACTCAGGTTTGGGAACCAGCACCCACATGGCAGCTAACAACCATCCTGAACCCTAGTTTCAGGGAATACGATGCCCTCTTCTGGCCTCCACTGGCATTGGATTCAGGTTGTACATTTACATTCAAGCAGGCAAAACATTCATACATAGCAAATAAAAAGAAATTTAATTTTTTTTCTAAAAGACACCATGGAAGTGGGGCTGTGAGTGTGGCTTGACGTGGTAATGTGTGTTTAACATGCTGGAGGCCCTGGGTTCCCCAGAAGAACACACACACACACACACACACACACACACACACACACACACACTGCAAGAGCAAGATCTAACAAGCTAATGTGTTTCTATAAGCATAGATGGAGGATTCCAGATCTACAGGCTTGAAGAGAACAGTAGTGAGATTTGATTCTCCTTCACCCAGGCTTTCTGTCCTGAGGATGTGAAGAGACCCCTCCTCTACAGCAAGTAGTTGAGGAAATACATCTCAGCTGCCGCATCCCAGTGCAGATGAAGGAAGGTTGCACTTAAGTCTCATAAACTAACCATGTTACCTCACATATTTAGTATGCTAACTTTCCCCTTTTTTCCTGTGACATTTCTCCTTGTGATCATGAAACAGTCAAGGATGAATTTTAGCCTGAGCATGAGTTGCCAAAAATTTAGTAATTTCATAATATTTAAAAGCCACAGTATATAGGGGCTGGAGAGATGGCTCAGCAGTTAAGAGCACTGGATGTTCTTGTAGAGGACCCAGGTTCAATTCCCAGCACCCACATGGTAGCTAACAACCATCTATAACTCCAGTTCAGGGGAATCAATGCCTTTTTCTGACTTCCATGGGCATTGCACAACGTGGGTGCACTTACAAACATGCATGCAATACATTCATAAACAAAAAATAAAAATAATTTAAAAAAAATCTAGCCGGAGCATGGGCACACACCCTTTATGTCCAGGCACTCAGGAGGCAGAGGCAGGTGGAGTCTCTGTGAGTTCAAGGCCAACTTGGTCTACAAGATGAGTTCCCAGGCCAGCTGGGACAAAAGGGAGACCCGTCTCAAAAATACCAAAGGAAAAAAAAAAAAAAATATAATATATATATATATATATATATATATATAATTTTTTTTTTTAGGTTGTAGCATCTTCAGCTTATGATTTCTTTTTTTCCCCCCTTTGTTTCCTTTTTTTCTTTCTTTTTTTTTTTTTTTTTTTAAACTATCTTTATTTTTAAAGCACAGCATTGGGACAGGCATGGTGGGTTCACACGCCTTTAGATCCGAGTGAGCTGGGAAGCAGAGGCAGGAGGATCTCTGAGTTCAGAGGGCCTGGAGCCTGGGTGCTACATAGTGTTAGTCCGGGAGCACAGTCTCAGGGGTGCAGCGGAAAACATCATATCTTCAAGAAGATAAAAATAGAGAGGCAAAGCAAATGCCAGGCGCAAGAGGCTTGTGGCCTTTCAGCTCAGGCCTGGGGAAGGGCGAGAGCAGGTGAATCTCTATTAGATTGAGGCCAGCCAGGTTCACGATGCGACTCCACGCCGGATTGACGTAGGCAGAACTAGACAAAAAGGTGACGAAGCCAAATGATGGAGTTTTAAAGAACTGAATGAAGAGAAATGTTTTCAGCACCAAGTTCAACAAACTCACCTTCATAACCAGTTACAGGGAAGTCTGTTAAATGGTCCTGCACATTGCTGGGCTGTAGTGCCGCGTATGCGCGATCAGGTGTGTCCCAGAACTAAGTTCGGGCATCAATATGGACCTCCCGGGAGCGGGGGACCACCAGGTTGCCTAAGTAGGGGTGAACCGGCCCAGGTTGGAAACGGAGCAGGTCAAAACGCGTGCTGATCAGTAGTGGGATCGCGCCTGTGAATAGCCACTGCACTCCAGCCTGGGCAACATAGCGAGACCCCGTCTCTTATAAAAAAAAAAAAAAAGAAATAAATGTCCTGCACAATGGTAGTATTTGGATTTGCTTGTTTCTTTGTTTTGAAACTAAATTCCACTATATAGCCCAGGCTGGCCCAGAACTTACTATGTAGACCAGGACCAGGACCAGGCTGACCTCAAAGTCACAGAGACACACCTGCCTCTGCATCATCCTGATTGCTAGAACTGCAGGTGTGCACCACCAAACCAGGCTTAACAGTTTGGTCAAGGCTGGGTGTGGTGCTGTATACCTGTAAACTTTAAGGCTTAAAATAATTTATTTATTTGATCCTTTTTTATGTGTATAAAAGTTTTGTCTGTATGTATGCAAGTGCAACACAAGTGTGCAATGCCCACAGAGGACAGAAGAGGGCACCAGATCTGGATCTGGAGTTATACACACTTGTTAGCTACCACCACCAGGTGGTGGGAACCAAACCCAGGTCTCCTGGGACAGCAGCTAGTGCTCTTAACCACTGAGCCATCTCTCCAGCCCCTAGATTTTTACATTTTATTTTATGTGTATGAGTGTATTGCCTGAATATATGTAAATGCATCCATGCTGTGTAATGCCCATGGCGGTCAGAAGAGGGCGTTGGATCCCCTGAATCTGGAATTATGGATAGCTGTTACCCACCCTGTGGGAGCTGGGACCCAAACCCAGGTCCTCTGGAAGAGCAGCCAGTGCTCTTAACCACTGAGCCATCTCTCCAGCCCCAACCCCTAGATTTTTTTGATTGATAAATTTTTATTTTATGTTTATAAGTGTTTTTCCTACATGTATATAATGACCACAGAATCCAGAACAAGGTGTCGGCTCCCCCTGGAAATGAAGTTACAGAGGTTCTCGTTGTTGTTGTTTATTTGTTTGTTTTCGTCTTTTTTGAGACAGGGTCTCTCTGTAGCCCTGGCCGACCTGGAACTCACTATGTAGACCCCGCTGGCCTCGAACTCATAGAGATCCACCTGCCTCTTCCTCCAGAATGCCAGGATTAAATGCTTGTGCCACCAAGCCAGCTAATCACCATGCAGATGCTGGAAGGTAAACCCAGGTCCTCTGCAAGAGCAGCCAGTGCTATTAACCCTTGAGACATCTTTCTAGCCTCATCCCCTGGGGTTTTTTTTGGAGGGGCCTGGAGAGATGGCTCAGTGCTTAAGAGCACTGACTGCTCTTGCAGAGGACCTGGGTTCAGTTCCCAGCACCTACATGATTGTTACCAATTGTCCTTAAGGCTGATGCGGTGGCCTACACCAGAAGCCATCAACTGTCTGCAGCTCCTGACCTGGGATACCAGCATAAGCCGCTCCATGCTGGCATGCTGACTGGCTTCATCGTGTGCAAGCAGCCTGTGTGCAGGCAACCACAGCTGATGGGTTCATGAGTGGGGAGTCCTGTCCTGTCCAGAAGCCCCTGTTTCACTGAAGCCTGCCCATCCTCTGGCTCTTTCAATCTCTCTACCCTCTTCCCTGAGTCTTGGGGAGGCCTTGTGGTACAGAGCACCAGTTTGTGGCTGAGCACTCCACTGACACTTCTTCTCTGCACTCTGATCAGTGGAGTTTCTGCATTAACCACCACCCACTGCACAAAAGAAACTTCTCTGATGAGGTCCAAGAGTTGTACTGATCTATGGATTCGGAGGGAGCGTGATACCACGTCCACTTAGCAGAATCACAGCAGGAGCTTCACCTGTGGCCTGTGAGCTCCCCAACCATGAAAAGAACAAGACAGTGGCAGATCTGGCTGATGTCCTAGAAGCCATAGGAAACAGTGGGTGCAATGAATCATGGGATACAAGTGGAATAGTAAAAAGCAATCAAATATAATAAAATAATAATCAATGAAACAACAGACATGACTATGTATTTGAGCATATATTTATGTACTTAAGCAATGGCTTCTCAGACATAAAGAAAACAAATCTGGGGCTGGAGAGATGGCTCAGTGGTTAAGAGCACTGGCTGTCTTGCAGAGGATCTGGGTTCGATTCCCAGCACCCACATGGTGGCTAACCTTCTTTAACTCTAGTTCCAGGGGCATCCGACACCCTCTTCTGGCCTCTCCAGCATTGCATGACACGGGTGCACCAACCTACATGCAGACAGTACATTCATACACATAAAATTTAAAAAAAAAGAAAGCAAACCTTCTGGCCCATCCCACTTTTATTGTGCCCAAGTGAAGACTGGGAACTGGCTCCTTTTGTCTGAGCTTCATGTTCAGCACAGCCTGTAGAATCGTGTCCATTTGTGATGTTCTAGTGCCACCATGTGAGCCCTGCTGGTCTGCACATGTGTAACCAAGGGCACAACTGCAGACTCCACTGTGACTTCAGCCTTGTGTTTGGTTTCCATAAGCTGCAATTTTAACTATATAAATATATATTAATTATATTTATTTACTTGCTTATTGGGGGAATGTGTGTAGGTCAAGGTCAACTTGTGATAGTTGGCTCTCTCCTTCCACACTGTGGGCTGGGGGGTCCAACCCTGGTCATTAGACTTGATGGCAGGCATCTTTACCCTCTGAACCATCTTGACAGGCACATATATACATGTACACACATATATATATATATAATTTTTTGAGGCAAGGTGTTGTGTAGGCCAGGCTAGCCTTGAACTCATTCTGTAGCCAAGGAACATATTGAATTCCTGATTTATACCTCCACCTTCTAAGTGCTGGGATCACACTCATACACGACCAAACCCAGTTTATGCAGTGCTGGGTGTTGATACCAGGGCTTTGTACCTGCTAGTCAAGCATTAAGCCACAGAGCCCACCATAATACAATTATAAATATTAAAAGAAATACAAATAGCAAGATACTATTTTCACCCAAGAGATTAGTAACAAGTTTTTGTCCATTTGGTTTTATTTTTGAGAAAGTGTCCTGAGATACCAACTGGCCTAGAACTTGCTATGTAGGCCAGACTGGTCTCCAGCTCATGAATCTCTGCCTACCTCTGTATCCTGAGTGCTGTATTCAGAACTTTTTAAAGAGAATATTGCTCAGGGTTCATCCACTGGAGTCAAACCAGCCTATCTAGAGGTCTTAAGATCTACTCTCCCTCATTCAGCAGTAATCTGTTGCCAACAATTCCCAGGCTAGGCAGGTCAGAGGGGAGGTGCAAATTTGATTATGAACTATTCAATGAAATACACATAAACTCCTTAACAATTTTCAGAAATTTTAAAATAAATTAACCATAAAAAGATTGGTCACAACTGGGTATGATGGGGCATGCCTGTAGTCCCAGCACTTGGGAGGTAGACACAGGTGGATCTCTGAGTTCAAGGCCAGCCTGATCTACATAGTGAGTTCCAGGACAGCTGGGGCTACAGGAAGACCCTATCTCAAAAAGATAAATAAATAAATAAATAAATAAATAAATAAATAAAATAGTAACAACAAAAAATCAACAGCCATAAAACTATTGTAAAACAAAGTACCAAAGAGAGCAAGGCTTTTTGAAAATGGGTTCCAAGTATTCCATCCCATCTTTGTACAACTTCCTGATAAAGACTTTATAGCAAAATGAAACCGGATAAATATATTTCCATTTGGCTGAAGCAAATGGAAAAATAAATCTCATTTCGCTCTAAACATAAAAAGGGAGATGTCATAATACAGAACCTAATCCTTTTTGCCAGGCCTAAAATGGCCTAAAATGGGCTACTTCTAGTATGTGTGAGCAAATAGCAATGCAATATAACCAAATGAAAAGGATTTTGAAAGGAACAAGGGCATCTACTTTTTAAAATGTGCCCTGCACTCAACAAAAATGACATTCCAATTTCCTCCATCTATCTCCTCGACCTTGAAAGAGTTACTTGGATAAGCTTACTTAGATAATATCACAGTCTTTGGTGATCCTTTGAGGAAAAAAGTTGACATGGGTTCTATCTGCAAAAGGGTACAAATTTTTTTTTGAGACAGGGTCTCCCTTTAGTTCCAGCTGTCCTGGAGCTCACTATGCAGACCAGGCTGGCCTTGAACTCACAGAGATCTGCCTGCCTCTGCCTCCTGAGTGCTGGGATTAAAGGCATGAGCCACCACACCAGGCAGGATACAAACATTCTTGATCTTTAACGCCTTACCTGAAGGGTATTTGAGAAGACTAAAGTCACTATTTGGTTAGAGAATTTGAGATTTATGGCTCAAAGTGAAACATAGATTCAGTAAAACATTTACTCATGGATAAAAATTATGGTTAGAATTGCAAAGTACTATTTTTGTCATTCTAAGGGCCAAAAGAATTCTTCCAAAATAACCTTTAAAACATACTTTCCTGAACAGTGGAAAAGGGTACTTGGCAGAGAAGATGTGCTAGTTTTGTTTTGTTGAATGTTGCACACAGGAAATTTCCAAATAAGAAGACTAATTCTCCACTCCCAGAGATGGTGCCCCTGGAACAGTCCCCTCTTTCTTTTCTCTGTCCTCTTTATCCAACAATATGTTTCTTTTAAAAAATATTTTATTTTATTATCTTTTAGGGCTGGAGAGATGGCTCAGTGGTTAAAAGCACTGGCTGCTCTTCCAGAAAACCCAGGTTTGATCCCCAACATTTACTACATGGTGGCTAACAATCATCCAGAGCACCAGTTCCAGGGGACCCAACACCATGTTCTGACCTCTGCAGGCATTGCTGGACAGGGGTGCACTTACATACATGCAGGCAATACACACATACATATAAAATAAAATTAATTAAAAATTTTAAACCTTTTTCTTTTCATACAATATGCTTTAACCATATTTAGACCTGCCCTATCTGCACCATCCCATAGCCTGCCCACAGGATTTCACCCATTCTGTCTACATGTTAAAACTTATAGAGTCAAGTTGTGCACCCAGCTGTGTCCAGTATGAATTCATCCACTGAAGTGATGTCTGCATACCTAGGGTCACTGTCTTAAAGAAGATTGACTCTCCCTCACCAGCAGTGATTGGCTGCCACCGTTCCTCAGCTAAGGGCGGGGCCTGCTTCCCATTTCCAGTTCTACACTAGGGTTGTCTCTGCTTGAGTTTGAATGGGTCTTGTACATGCCGCCACCACTGCTGTGAGTTGGTACGTGCACATTTCCAGGAGGCTGCAAGACTGTTTTCTTTGGTTATGCACCACCATTCAATCTTTCTCCTCACTTGTCCACAATGGTCTCTGAGGACTGGGTGGGTGAGGCTTGATATAGGAGTCCTGTCCAGGAAAATGCACTCTTTAGTCTTTTACTATCTACACAATGGCCCATTGTGGCCTTCTGTGTTCATCGCCCTCTGATGCATGAGGAAGGTTTGTTGATGAGTGTTGAGAGATGCATTAGTTCTCTCTCTATCAGTTGTTCTCCTAGGTTCCATAAGCCTTAGGTGTGGAGGAGGTTCCATTGTTGATATGTCATGTAGGGTCTGGCATCTCACAGACACTTATTCTCTGTGTGTGACCAGTCACAGTGCTCTGTACTAGACGCCATCTGTTTGTGCTCTGGTCCTACTTTGTGTTTCCATGATTATACCTTCGTTTGTATTCTTTCTGCTGTCTCTGTGTGAAGTCATTTCTTTCTCCAGTCCTGTGTATTGCTTTGAGTATTCTGTGTAGGTCTAGTTTGGTGGACATGGATTCTTTCAGACTATTTGTGTCACAAAAGGTTTTTCTTTCCCCTTCAACTATGCTAGATAGTTTGGCTGGAGAAAGCATTCTGGGTTAGCATCCAAGGTCATTTAAAACTTGAAATTCCTTGGTCCAAGGTCTTCTGGCTTTCAAAGTTCACATTGAAAAGTCAGCTGCAAGACACAGGACTTAGGAAAAAGCCAGAAAGATGAGATAACAAAGATCAGTCCCACAACTCATCCCCCACTCTGAAGGCTATAACCACTGGAGTTCAGTTTTCTTAAATGTGTTTTCAGATTTTCAGAGGTCTTAGAGCAACACAAATCACACTGGATATCAAAACCAAAAATAACAAATGTGACATCCTGGCCTGGTTTACAGATAGATCATCAAAGGCCACAGGAATGTGACTTTCTGGAGAAAAAAAGGCTGCTGGCTGGGGTGACCACAGGAGGCAGAGAGGAAGGCTCCAAGTTGTCTTCTCCATTACCCTAATACTGTAAGGTCTTCTAGCAACCAAGTCTATTTTGCCATTTCCACTACAACATAATCCCTACACTTAATCAAGAGGAACTCTGTGATACTCTTGAGGAATCACCTGAAGCCTGATGGCTTCCATCCAATTTTTGATAAACTTACTGAGTGTATTTATTATACATGACCCTATCCAGGAGGATTGATAGCATCAGGACTATGGGTCCTGTTAAGTGGGGACAGCCAGGGTCCACAGGTCCTGTTAAGTGGGACCAGCCAGGATCCTCTGGTCTTCCAGCTACTCTTTCAGAAAGACCCCTTTTCATCTGTCCTTTATTTTCACAAGCAGCTGCCTGGCATTTTACTACGCAGGATTGATAGCAGCTTCATATTTTCTCTAACTGTGCCTTGAATAAAATTGCACAGACACCTTCTTTTTGTTGGCTCTTGAAATTTTTAGTTTCTGGCAGGGATAAACTTACTGGAGATCCAGGAGATCTCCAGCTCTCTGCCTAGAAAGAAACTGGCCAGTTAGGGGGTCTTGACCCTAAACTGCCTAGTTAATTTCTATCTCCTATTTTATTATATCACCCTCTAAAAAGGTTACCCTAATAGCCAAGAGGGAATCGGGGCACCAGCCACTCTAACTTCTCTGCTGGGACAGAACGATGTGTATGTGGCCACTGGGTTACCCCAGTGGGTTCATCTAAAGGACCCCAAAAGTATGCCTATACCCCCAAAAGTATACAAAGCAAAGTCCTTGACTGGTGCCTATGAGCATGAGGCATGTATGTGTTCTAGGCAGGGAACCAGGAGAAGAATAAGATGAATTTAAATGTCCAACCTAAAAGTCCCTTAGAATTCTTGATGAGGGCTTCCAAAGCATCCATTTATTGCATTTCTCCTTATTTTCATTTAGCCATGAGGCTGGACTTAGGATCTGCTTTTCAGGCATTGGTATTCACAGTGTGAGTTCCTTCTTAAGTAGCTTCTTGACAAAGAGAGAAGAAATTTCATCATTTAATTTTGACAACAATCGCGGACTTGTCCTTTTTGGCTGCAGGTGGCACTGCACTGTTGAACAAGGCCAAGATCTGAAGTTCTATACCTGTTAAACAAGATTTCATAAGAATTTATTTTTTGTCTTTTGGGGACAGGATCTCCCTGTAGTTCCAGCTGTCCTGGAACTCACAATGTAGACCAGGCTGGACTTGAACTCACAGAGATCCTTCTGCCTCTGTCTCCTGAGTTTTGGGATTAAAGGTGTGCACCACCACTCCCAGCAAGATTTTTTTTTTTCCAGCAAGAATTTTAAGCCTAATGTTTGGGAAACACAATCTCTCAGCTTTATGAGAAATATACTGATTATTTTAAGATCTGGTTATACTTTCCTTTTGGGAGTTTAAGACCATACAGTTAGCCCAGATTAATCAAGTTTGGTTTTTCTCAAGGTCAGTTAAGGATCTGGTCCTCAATGGTCTCTTAGGGTTACAGCAGTGGGGGTGGGGGTGGGGAGCCCCTAGCTCCATTTGGTTTCCTTTTGCCAGTTCCATCTATGTGAGCATGAAGTCAGGTCTTGCTTGACCAGGCTTCTCTTCAAAGTATGAGGAGACTTTCTCCTGGGTTGACTTTCTTCTTTATAGACTGGACACTGGTTTGAGTCCCTCTGGTTCCTCCATGACCTCTCTGAACAAGACAGGTGAGTCACAGTTACAGAATATTTCAAGAGATGCCCCCCATAGTCTCCTGGGACATAGTTCACCTCAGAGGGCAAGGAACAATGTCATCCCTGAAGTCCCTTTGGCTGAATTGGTATGGACATTAAGTATGGTCCTTAACCATCCAGAAATGTTAGCTTACCCAGCCTGATACTTTTAATTACTCTGTAATATTTAGATAAGGCTTGAACAAAACTCAAGCAGCTTTGCATAAACATTGACTGGGAGAGATTTCGCATCATAGGTTAAGCAGGCAAAGCTCATGAAAGAGATCTAAAACAATTTCAGACCTATCTTACATGTAGACTGTTTACTATAAACAGAAGTAGTCTCTTTTCTTTCCCAGACCCCCATACCCTGATTTACAGTTTTCCAGAAGACAGGAGGAGTTGTTTTTTTAATCATTTCTTATTTAATTTTTTTATTTATTTATGTGTATGAATGTACTGTTTTGCGTGTAGGTCTGTGCACCCGTGTCGTGCAATGCCGCGGAGGTCAGAAGAGGGTCTTGGATTCCCCTGGAACTGGAGTTCTCCTGGAATTGGAGTTACAGACGGTTCTCAGCCACCATGTGGGTGCTGGGGATTGAACCCGGGTCCTCTGCAAGAGCGGTCGGCACTCTTAACCACTAGGCCATCTCTCCAGCCCCAGACAGGAGGAGTTGTATCACATACCTATAGACAGGAAATAAGCTGATAAGGTTTACCAATCCCATCCAAACTGTCTCCTACTGGACTGCATACTGCTGGTTCAAGGAGGTAAAAACTAGCTTCTCTTGAGCCAAACGATCTCATTATGGGCAAAAGAAATATCACAAGTAACACTTGCATAATACAGAAAAACAAAGAATATCTGTGTTCATTTAATGCAAATCTGTAACTGGGAGTCCAGGCCAAGCCAGGAGTGGACTGGAAATTACAACTCTGTATTGTTATAATAATGATTAGATCATTAATAAACTTGCTGCTCAAGTTTGTCTTCCATTGCTGTGACAAAACACTCTGACCAGCACCAATTTGGGGAGGAAAGGGTTTATTCAGCTTACATCTCCTTGGTCACAGTTCATCACTCAGGGAGCCCAAGGCAGGAACTCAGGGCAGGAACCTGGAGGCAGGAGCTGAAGCATACGCCATGGAGGAATGCTGTTCATTGGCTTGCTCCTCTGGCTCATGCCCAGCCTGCCTTCTTATACCATACACAACCACCTGCCCAGGGTGGCACCACTCATTGTGGGCTGGGCCCTCCCACACTGCTCGACCATCAAGACAATACTTCACAGATGTGGCCACAGGCCAATCCAATGGAGCCAGTTTCCCAATTGAGGCTCCCTCAACCCAGGTGTGTCAAGTTGACACTAAAGCTATCCAGCACACTTGCTTAAGCATGTTATTTTTATTTTGGAAATGTCCAATCATCTTAATTTTATATAAGAATATATGTTTTTATTAAACTCTTAGTCCTTTTGTTTCCTTTATACCATTAGATTTAACATTTATAAACAGATTTACCCTTAGTTACTAATATTTACTAATTAATTAATATTAATTCTCATGCATATTAGATGAAGAGTTACCTCAAACATATTATTATATAGTATTAACTTTGAGATATCCATGAAAGCCTTAGAGCAGGTTCTAAACAACCAATTCTTTCCAAAATTTCAGAGATTTTTTTACATAGACTTGGCAAAGATATGGACCTGGACAAACCTGGCAAACCATTCACTCCAAAGAGGCCCTACCTAATGGTCAAATGTTTTCACCTTTAGCATGTATCAACTAGTCTCATAAAAATAAATACTGTGGTTAGACACAATGTCATGAAAAACTAATTTCAAAAGCAAAACCCTGACATCTTGATGAAAATTCTAATCAGAGTAAAATGACTCTAAACTTATAACAGTCAAAATAATAACATTTGTTATTATTTTTTTGTCTTTTCAAGATAGGGTCTCCTTGTAGCCCCAGCTGTCCTGGAACTCACTCTGTAGAGCAGGCTGGCCTTGAACTCACAAAGATCCGCCTACCTCTGCCTCCCGAGTGCTAGGATTAAAGGCTAATAATATTTAAAACTTCATGGTTTTCCCAGTGCTGAGAGTCTTTGGTTGTGGAACATAGTTTCTTGTAAACTAAAATATGAAAATAATTTGAGTGATGACCATTATTTTCATTGCAAAGTTTGTACTAAGCATTTGTTAATGGAAAATAATTTTTTTTGAGACAGGGTCTCCCTGCAGCCCCAGCTGGCCTGGAGCTCACTCTGTAGACCAGGCTGGCCTTAAATTCACAGAGATCTGCCTGCCTCTGCCTCCACAGGCTAGGATTCAAGGCATGCTCTCAGGTCCTCTGAAAGAGCAGTTGGCACTCTTAACCACTGAGCCATCTCTCCAGCCCAAGAAAAGAATTTTTTTGTTTTTTTCAAGACAGGGTCTCCCTGTAGCCCCAGCTGTCCTGGAACTCACAAAGATCCACCTGTCTCTGCCTCCCAAGTGGTACAATTAATGGTGTGTGCCACCACACCCAGAGCTAAGAATTTTTTTAAGCTACCAATGCTTCATGTACATATACATACATGTATTACATATATGTATGTGAAATTTTTATCTTAGTATCTAGACTGAACAGAATCATATACATTTCTGGTAAACATAAGGACTTTTACTTGGGGAGAGCCTTCTCAGAAATGACATTTATACTTTAATATAGTAAATATCCCTTACTGGGTTTCAAACTCAAGAATGAGTGATAGAAAATGGAATTATATATCTTATTTGTACTCAAAGCTAACCATAACCAAAATTTTCAGTACAATAATTAAAGACAGTTTCATTAAAGGACAGGGTAAGCAATGGAATGGCAGGAAATAGCCTTATTAAGGCAACACAAAATAAAGACATTTAACAATTGAAGTTAAATACCAAAAGCATGAAGTACAGTAAAGAAAATGGTATTCAGGAGCTTAGAGAGAATGAGAGAGGAAGGCAGAAGCACAGCCCACAGGGTCAGGGGATGGGGGCGAGGTCTGTGACCGCCACAGTTCAGGTTCAGGGTAGTGGTGTATACACAAAAGCATATGGTAATTTTATAAAATAAAAATAAACATAATAAAGCTTAAAGTTAATTATTTTGAATGCATTGTAGTTATCTAGTTCTAGGCTGTTTTGTGGGAGGGAAGAGACTGTCTTAAGGGACTTTTAGGGATCAATTTTTATAAGGTATCCCCACACACCCTACTGTGTCTGACCCAAAATGCTAGAATATGGAAAATGCCAGGGATTTTAAAATTGGTTCCTGATCAGAGGGACAGAAGCACAGCTGGCATGTGGCTTTCTCCAGGAGCCCATTTAAGTAAAAGAAAAGGAAAATATCCGTTAGTAAATCTTTAAGAAGGAGAGGTCAGAATCAGATCTTCAGAGGTCTGAAAGCAATAAAAACCAAATTGAAAGGAAACCAAACTCAGACTACCTTTAAAATAAGCAAATGAAGGAAATACCTTAAAACAATTACTTTGGAGTGGAAGCTCAATTTCACATAGGTAGTTAGCAAATAAGATTTTTAGATAACCAGCATAGATATTGTTTTGTATAAACAAGTAGTACTTAGAAGTTTTGTGATATAATAGATGTTTAAGATACCTGGATTCATGAGGACTTTGAATGGACCATTAAAATATTTATATTTTGATTAGGCATGCCAGAATAAAATATAAACTAATAATTCTTGTGCACAAAAATGAAGAAGGAAACCTTAAGTGGCCACAGCTTAAAACTCTTTTGAGACAAGTAACTCATGAAGAGAATTAATATAATTATGTGAGCTCTCTACATGGAAATTCATTAGATGTTAACATAAAAGCATGATATTACAGGAATTTAAAATGACATAAGAAAATGATGGTCATGCAAAATTATATGAATGAATAAATTTGATTATGATGATCTTTTGTAAGTAGGAACTCACAGCTAAAATTTTGAAAAGGGCAGTGATTTGGAGAATTAAGTGTTTTAGAGAAACAGATTTGGGGTTTAGGGTTGTGGTAGGCAGTAGATGGAGAGGAAAACCTTAGATTTGAGGTTTACAATAAATTCTATGGGGGTGACAGTGAGCTCACCAGGCTGGAATCTGACCCATAGAGAACTGAAGTTCTTAGGAGACAGAAAACCTGGAAATAAATTTGCAGTGAGTGGAAAGAACTAAAACCATTTCTTCAAAGGCCAGTAAGTAGCTGAGTGAAATGAAGGTAAGTGAGAGAATTAAATTTTAAATAGAAAAAAAACAATGGAGTGTAGGGACTGGGAGTCAAACCTAGGTACTCTACTACAGCAGTCTCTATAACCATTACACCATCTGTTCAATTAAGAAAAAGAAGGTGGCTTCAAAAAGAGAAGCCTGGTCTAGTAAGACCTGATTTTGTCCTCAAGTGGATGGAAGTGGTGATTGAAAAGCCAAAAGGAGCCAGGGGCTCCCTCCCCCTCCCCAAAAAGAAACCTGAGTGACCCTTGAGGACCAGATCCTCAACTGACCTTGAGAAAACAAAAACCTTGGTTAATCTGGCCTGTGTTGTCTTAAACATCCAAAAGGAAAGTATAACCAGAAATAAATAAATAGTAAGACCTGAGAAATTGAACTTCAAGTATAAAACTTGAGATCTTAGTAAAAAGACAAAAAGTGAAAAAAGAAAAAAGAGCACGGTTGTTTTGGCTGTCTTACTGGCAAGTGCAGCTACCCTGTGGCTGCCACTGCTTTTGCCATCCTTCAAAAGACATGAGACACAGCTTTTCAACCTTCCAGTATGGACTGAAGACTCATGTCTCTCCAAGAGTCCTCTAAACCTTCAGTGCCAGATGGGGACTGCTGAGACATCCAACTTGTAGACTGAGCTACTATTGAGGTTTCAGCCTCTTCAGAGTATAGACTGCTATTGTTGGACTACACAGGCTATATCACGGAGACCAGTACAGGAAGATCAAGACAGGACACGATGCTTACTGGACCTCATTTGGTGACCATGGGAAGGGAAAACCCCAGTGTGGAACACAAGGGCAGAACTGACGGTGGTTTGGGCTTGCCAAGGAGGAGACTTCAAGCATGACATCTTTCAGCCTAATAAAGAAAAAAATATCATAAGCTGAAGATGCCAAAACCTATGATACATGTGGCAGCATATATGTATATTTTGGAGTGATGCATATGGGAAGGAACAACGATAACAACAACAACAGCAACAACAACAACAACAATAACACTAGGTCAAAGAACTGACTGAAACGGTGAACTTCTGCTCAAAACAGTAAACTTATGTGTCAAGAATTTTGAAAGAGACTGAGAAAAAGATGAAAAACATGTTTGGCAGAATATGTGAGCTCTGGTGGGGTGGGGGGGCAGCGAGGGGGACACAGGTCTAGATTTGATTTGAAAATTTGTACGAAATGCACAAAGCTTCAATAAAAAATTGGTTT
>VZQC01004044.1:52100-131041 GCA_009823505.1 Rhizomys pruinosus | reverse complement strand
AAGAAGATGGGCTGGGTATGGTGGCACATGCCTTTAATCCCGGCACTTCGGAGGCAGAGGTAGGCAGATTTCTGTGAGTTCAAGGCCAGTCTAGTCTACAAAGTGAGTTCCAGGACAGCTGGGGCTGCAGGGAGACCCTCTCCAAAAGACAGAAACCAAAACAAAACAAAAAAATGAACAAGAAGGTGAGCCTCACAAAGCATACAAAGTCACAGCAGAAAACGTAAGATAAACAGTCTTTTGTTTCTTGACCAAATCCACCCAGCTCAGAGGAAAGGACCAGATTCAGCAGGGGAGAGAATAGAGAGGAGCTTAATGGAGGTCTAGGTGGAGTTGAAGAAGGGGAGGGAAAAGAAGGGGATTGTTTTCAGACCATTTCCATTTTGCTGGGATGTTCCTAGATTGGTTTAAAATCCAAATGTCAGAGATCCATCCCATCAGTGAATTTGGTTGGTTTAAGGTTTTTTGTTGTTGTTGTTGGTGGTGGCGGTGGTGGTGGTGGTGATGGTCTTTTTTAGAGACAGGGTCTCCCTCTAGCCCCAGCTGTTCTGGAAGTCACTATGTAGACCAGGCTGGCCTTGAATTCACAGAGATCCACCTGCCTCTGCCTCTTGAGTGTTGAGATTAAAGGCATGCGCCACCAAGCCCAGCTTGCTTTAATGTTTTAATTGCCAAAGGTGTGTCTTTGGGAGTTGATGGTTAGTTGCCCGTAGTTTGAGCTGGCTCTTAGAGTCTTGCTAGGGTCTGGCACAGTGGGTAGGTTTTCAGAAAACTCATTGGCTCCCAGTGGGTAGGCTCTGAACCTCATCAGGTCATCACAATGGGTAGGGGTTCAGAAGCTGCATAGGGCTTTCCCTAGTGTCCAGACTCCCCAGAACCCAATAATTTGGAACCCTTAGTAGGTGGTGGGGGAGAAAACATATGGAAAAATGGAGTTAGTGCCAAATCCCCAATATGTCCTCTTGGGGTGGAAGTAAAATGGATGGGCCTGGCATTTAGGAGGGGTTGTCCCCAAGCCCCCTAAACATCAGGGTGTCAAAAGAGTTCAGAGGCCCATGGGAGACCTTTCAGGATCTTCAAACTGCAGCCAAGCTTATTGGGAGGCTCCCAGAGTCCCTGCTCAAGTGACAAGGCCCCATAGGAGGTTCTTCCAGGCTGTGGAGCTTCTGACTTTTAAGATGAGTGGGAGCTCCCAGGACCCCCAGACCAGACTTAGTGATGTCCTCAAGTCAGGTCTGCTATATTACCTTGTCTCCAATGGTGTGATGGATGCACAGGCAGAGCAAATGGAAAGCGGTTTCCCAACCTGGAGGTCTGGCTAGCTCTTGGGAGAAAGGTAAGAGCAAAGAATATTACAGGGAGAGTTAGGAGGAAGAGAGAAGGTCTGGAGAGGGCTTGGGGCTGCCAGGATGGGCCTCCAAAAAATCCTCCCCGTTCAGCCCATCAAATGCTAGATTTATTTTGGAGAGGGAAAAGGAAGGAGTTGGCAGCATATGTTAGCTCTGAGAGGGAAAAGGAAGTTTATAATTAAGGAGAACCAGACCCAGACCTGGGGATGGGTGGCCAGTAGAGGAACAGAGATTCAGTCTCTTTGAGAGGAGCTTGGGCCCTTGATCACCTGATGGGGGTGGTTAAGACCTTTATGTTTACTTTGGGCCCACTTTTGGCATGTGTTTCCTGCTGAGGCCTGGTATCTTTGCATACGTAAAGTCTTTTGTTAAGATGAATTTCTTGGTCCAGCAGACTAGTATCTTCCTGCAGACAGGTAAGTTAGGCATGTCACACCAATACCATCTACCTGTGGGTGACCAGCTGATAAGTAAATCTCACGCCATTTGGTTGGGGGTTTTATGACCTGAGAAGCTTATGGCTCCTCCACTATTCATAAATCCTACCAGAAACTGCTTGAGTTTATTTTACTCTTAGCTCAAGGTTGCATGGCAAACTGCAGGCAGCCCAGGTCCCCTCCCCTTTTATTACAGCCCAGCTGCATGTCCAAACCTTGAAACATAGACTTAATTAACTATTTTTTCTTCTGTAATTTGCTTATCCTGCTTAAAGGCACCCTGACATTTTCTAAGTGGGCCAAAAGTGGAAGGCAGCTTTGCTCTGTTAGTCTCCCCTTTAAAAGCAACCCCTTCAACTTNAAGCCAAATGACAGGAAATACCTTTAAAACAATTACTGTTGGAGTGAGCTCAGATTTCACGATATATTTAAGCAAATAAATTTTTTAGATAACCAGCATAGATACTGTTTTTGTATAAACAAGTAGTACTTAAAAGTATAGTGGAATAATAGATGTTTTAAGATACCTGGATTCATGAGGACTTTGAATGGACCATTAAAATATTTATATTTGCGATCAGCCATGTCAGAATAAAATAGTAAACTTATAATCTTTGTGCAAAAAAGAAAGAAGGGAAACCTTAAAGTGGACACAGCTTAAAACTCCTTTGAGACAAGTAACTCATGCAGAGAATTTAATATTAATATATGTTGAAGCTCTCTACATGGAAATTTCATTAGATTTAACATAAAAGCCAATGATATCAACAGGAATTCTTAAATATGACAATAAGAAAATGATCGGTCATGCAAAATTAATGATGAATTAAATTTGATTTTGATGATCTTTTGTAAGTAGGAACTCACAGCTAAAATTTTGAAAAGGGCAGTGATTTGGAGAATTAAGTGTTTTAGAGAAACAGATTTGGGGTTTAGGTTTGTGGTAGGCATAGATGGAGGAGGAAAACCTTAGATTTTTGAGTTTACAATAAATTCGTATGCGAGGTGACAGTGAGCTCACCAGGCTGGAATCTGACCCATGGAGAACTGAAGTTCTTAGGAGACAGAAAACCTGGAAATAAATTTGCAGTGAGTGGAAAGAACTAAAACCATTTCTTCAAAGGCCAGTAAGTAGCTGAGTGAAATGAAGGTAAGTGAGAGAATTAAATTTTTAAATAGGAAAAAAACAGAATGGAGGTAGGGAACTGGGAGTCAAACCTAGTTACCTACTACAGCAGTCTCTGATAACCAATTACACCATCGTTAATTTAAGAAAAAGGGAAGGTGGCTTCAAAAGAGGAAAGCGATGTGGCTAATAAGACTCGGATTTGTCCTTGAGTGGATGGGATTTGTGATTGAAAAGCCAAAAAGGAGCCAGGGCTTCCCTCCCCCTCCCCAAAAAAAACAACTGAGGACCCTTGAGGACCAGATCCCTCAACTGACCTTGAGAAAGAAAACAAAAAACCTTGGTTAATCTGGCCTGTGTTGTTCTTTAACATCCAAAAGGAAAGTATGAACCAAGAAATAAATAAATAGTAAGACCTGAGAAATTGAACTTCAAGTATTAAAACTTGAGATCTTTAGTAAAAAGACAAAAAGGTGAAAAAAGAAAAAAGAAGGCACGGTTGTTTGGCTGTCTTACTGCAAGCTGCAGCTTACCCTTGTGCGCTGCCACTGCTTTTGGCCCATCCTTCCAAAAAGACATTTGAGACACAGCTTTTTCAAACCGTTCGCAGTAATGGACTGGAAGACTCATTGTCTCTCCAATAGGTCCTCTAAACCTTCAGTTTGCCAGATGGGGACTGCTAGACATCCAACTTGTAGACTGAGCTACCATTGAGGTTTCAGCCTCTTCAGAAAGTATAGACTGCTATTGTTGAACTACACAGGCAATCACGAGAGACCAGTACAGGAAGATCAAGCAGACAGGACACGATGCTTACTGGACCTCATTTGGTTGACCTCATGGGAAGGGAAAACCCCGCCCATTTGTGGAACACAACGGCAGAACTGATGGTGGTGGCTTGCCATCATACGAAATGAGACTTCAAGCAGTGACATCTTTAACAGAGCCCCTAATCCCAAGAGAGCAAAACCATTAATGACAACTCACCATAAGCTGAAGATGCCAAAACTTATGACATCAGCGATATCCAGGCAGCATATATGTATATTTCTGGAGTGATTGCAACTATGGGACAGGTCAGAGAACAATAACTCCGAACTTCAGTATACTATAGCCTACTAGACTAGACCAACAGAGCGACCGAGCTATAAACCCGTATCTCTATGTCGTATCAACTGCACTTCCGACAGGTGACTACCTTTCACCACTGGCTCATAAACTAGTAAGCTTATGCTGTTCTGAATGTGTGGAAAGAACTGAGAAGAGAAGAGTGCGAAAAAGAATGATAAATATACAGACACTGAGTGGTGCGTGCTCGGGGTGCGTATCAAAGGTCGTCGGTTGAAGTGTGTTCGGTTAGGGGGGTATATGAGCGTCGTAGAATCTAATGTGTAACTCTCGATAGCACGAGAGTCGAACTTGCCACACATACCGTGAAATAATCAATTTGCGATACTTTAAAAAAAAAAAATTCATAACAGAGCTCACGGGTTTCCTGGTGGATGGATGTCCGCGTGCACCCTTCAAACTCAAGAAACTACTGTAAAGAGGTGCGAGTGCCTAGGCAGGCGCCTGGTAAAAAGAGTGAGTTCAAGGCCAATTCAAGGCCAGCCTGCAGCCTTGTCTACAGGGTGAATTCCAGAACAGCTGGAACTAAAAGGAGACGCTGTCTCAAAAAGACCAAAAAAATCCACACAATCGAGACAAACTAAGATGGGCTGAGCGTTGCGTATGGTGGCACATGCCACCAAATAACAACTCTCCGGCACGTGCTCGGGCAGTGAGAAGTGTAGGCGCACCTATCTCGTGTGTTCAAGCCTATGATGCTAGTTACTATAGGTGATCGAACTGCTCAGGCAACCTGTGGAAATAACGATCTCTCTCGAAACATGACACGTCAATAATCAACTCTCACAGAAACGTATACTAAACAAAGAAATATGAACAAGAATGGCTGAGTCTCTCCACATATAAACAAACCTAAACAAAAGTCACCAGCAGAATAAAACAATTTGCTATGACATGCCCGAAATAACCTTTCGCAGAGTGTTTTGTTTCTTGACCAAATCCACCCAGCTCAGAGGAAAGGACCAGATTCAGCAGGGGAGAGAATAGAGAGGAGCTTAATGGAGGTCTAGGTGGAGTTTGAAGAAGGGGGAGGGAAAAGAAGGGGATTGTTTTCAGACCATTTCCATTTTGCTGGGATGTTACTAGGTTGGTTTAAAAAATATACCAATCACAATGTCCACGAGAACTCCATGCGAGTGCTGAATCTCCTGCTGTTGTTTAAAACGTTTATTGTGTGGGTGTCTTACTTGTGGTGGTGGGCGTTGGTCGCCGAGTGTGTCCTTTAGATGACAGGGTCTCGCTCCCCTGGTTTTGTCCTCGAATTGTCTCTCACCTAACGATGAGATCCAGCTCTGCACCAGAGTAATTCACCTGGCACATAACACATACTATGTAGTGTGTATATAAAAGTTTTGGTGCAGCGCCACCAAGCCCAGAGACTTACTCGTGTTACATGTTACTATGTGGACAAATCTCGCCAAAGAAATGTCTCAGGTTGCTGTCATAATAATTAGGTCACTCTCAAGCGTCATCTCGTCCTCGTCAGTTTAAGCGTACTGTTTCACGTAGTTGCGCTTTCAGAGAGGTCCGGACGTTGCAGACAGTGGGGTAGGGTTTTCAGAAATACAGGAACTCTATTGTTTCTCTCTCAGCTTATTGTAGCGTGGACTAGGCTCTGAAACCTCACAGGTCATCACAATGGGTAGAAATTCAGAAGCTCGCATTCAGCGCGGGGCTCATTTTCCTCGCCCTATATAACGCCTCCCCACAACCCACATAATTGAACCCTTTATAGGTGGTGGCGGAGAGAAAAACATATGGAAAAATGGAAGTTAGTGCCCATACTTGCCCAATTATGTCCCCTTCTGTCTCGGGGTTGGATATGGCTGCCAAGAGACCATCAACGATGGAGGCCTGGCATTCTAGGAGGGGTACTCTCGCTCTGTCGACTTCGCGAAGCCCCCTAAACATCTAGCGGTGTTCAACACTTACAATCCTTTTCTAGAGGGCCCATGGAAGAGCGCGTGTTCGTGTGACATCTTCAGCAACATGCGAGCGCGAGAACAGCTATACTTGTGGAGGCTCCCCAGTACTCCCTCTGCTCAAGTGACAAGCCCAGCAGGCGGAGGGTTCTCATGTGGAGCTTTCTTGATCTTTTTAGTAGTAATGTAGAGTGCGAGCTCCCCAGAACTGCCGCAAAACAGACTCTCTCGCGATGCCGCGTGCGAGATTCTATGCGTCTGCACTCTTTACCTCTCCCCAAGCATATGATGGTAGTACTGAGATTATATAGCACACAACAGAAATTGGACAAGAACTCACTTTCTGGCTGGAGCGTGCGTATGGAGAGAGAGTGGTACGTACGGCTAAGATATGAATATATACTCAAGACAGAGTATGACGTAAGAGCAAGCTTCGTGAGTAGGCGTGTGATGCCGGAACTTGCGAAGTATGGGCCTTCCACCATTATCATCATATTTCCTCCCCGTTTCACAAGCCCAGTGCGAGAGTTTCCTAGATTTATTTTGGAGAGGGGAAAAGGAAGGAGTCTGCAGGCATTATGTTAGCCTCTGAGCAGGGAATAAGGAAGTTCTTCCACTCCTGACATTTGAGCGCGAGCCACAGATAGACTGCTAGTTGCGATATAAATTTAAGTATTATCTCGAGATCGTGTTGGAGAGGAGCTGGGTCGCGCGAGTTTGATCACTCCCTCGCTCGGTGAAGCGTGTGTGTGCAGCCTTACCTAATGTTACTTTGGTGCGCGAGTGTGTGTGAGTTGTTGTTTTCCTGCTGAGTGCCTACTAAGAAAGCATGCAAGTGGTCGTATCTTTGCATACGTAAAGTCTTTTGTTAAGATAATTTCTGGTCCAGCAGGACTAGTATCTTCCTGCAGACAAGAGGTTAGGCATGTCACACCAATACCATCTACCTGTGGGTGACCAGCTGATAAGTAAATCTCACGCCATTTGGTTGGGGGTTTTATGAACTGAGAAGCTTATGGCTCCTCCACTATTTCATAAATCCTGACCAGATTACAATCATACTATATACATTAAATTTTTTGTAAGTATTGTAACCTTTTTAGCCTCTCTGAAGCTCCAATGCTAAGGGATTGTAATTCTAAATGACGCAAAAACTCTTCGAGCCCTCCACCGGCTCCTCGACTATCTACCCTTTTATTACAGCCCAGCTGCATGTCCAAACCTTGAAACATAGACTTAATTAACTATTTTTTCTTCTGTAATTTGCTTATCCTACTTAAAGGCACCCTGACATTTTCTAAGTGGGCCAAAAGTGGAAGGCAGCTTTGCTCTGTTAGTCTCCCCTTTAAAAGCGACCCCCTCAACTTACTCAGGGCTGCAGTCAGATTGGCAAGACTGAATGCTGGGCAGATGGTCATAACTGGGCTCTGAGACAGTTTGTCAGCAGTGCTGTTTTGTTGTTGTTGTTGTTGTTGTTATTGTTTCCTTTTTAATACATTTGGATGTTTTGGCTCTGGGTCTTTTCTGGTTGTTCATTCATGTGTAGAGGAGACCATGTTCAGAAAGGAGAAATATTCAGGACTCCAATGAAAAGGAAGTCAGGTTTATTGGACAAAGACTGCCCTGTCAGAATCAGGATGGCCAGTGTTAAAATGGTGCTGAAGCCGGGCATGGTGGCGCACACATTTAATCCCAGCACTCAGGAGGCAGAGGCAGGTGGATCTCTGTGAGTTCAAGGCCAGCCAGGTTTACAAAGTGCATTCCAGGCCAGAGGGCTACAAAAAAAAAAAAGTGCTGAAGTGACAGTTTTAACTGAACCCAGGCATACAAGGAAGTGGGGTTGAGGAAGTGGGGAACAAGGTGTAGGTGGCCTGTGGCTGTATCAGAAGGAGCATCTGGAGGGAAACCAGGGCCTGTGTTCTTATCTCTGGTGAGGCATGATTTCAGGACTTGAAACAACCTTTTCTCATATTGCAGGAGCACAGTCCAGGGTGATCATTTCTTGGAACTTCTGCTTTAGTCAGCTTTCTGGAATCACTGATTTATGTGGTCTACAACCTTACACTGGTTTTCTAAAAGCTCTGAAACATTTGGAGGCCCCTTCAAGATAACTAGGAGACTCCAGACCCAGGGCTGTTGGTCAGGACAGGCCTGATATGGGAGCCAGCCTGTTAGTGGACTCAGAGGTCCACAAGAACACCAGACCACAGCTAGTTCGGGTCAGGCGAGATATGGGAATGAGCTTTAAACTCAGGAGGGCTGCAGGAGAGCCAGTAGGCTGGGTCAGGCCTGATATGGGGGCAAGATTTAAACTCAGAGGCCCATGGAAACCTGAAGCTGTAACCACTGCAAATTCTGCAACCTAGGAACAAATTGAAAGTAAAACCTTCAGGCTGACAAGTGCCGTGACAGGGCCAATCAGTGAGTTGGTTTGGAAAGTCCAGATATCTGGGGAAGATCTATAGGATATCAGGAGATCACTAGCTCCTACCCCAGGTTTTAGGTGTATGAATAAAAGGTGGCCACCACATGTCTGTGTTTCTGGTCCTCTCTGTTTGTTTGTTCCTGTGTGTTTCTTGTTTTTTGTCTGGTGGATTTGTATTTTCTAGAGTGTGAGAAGGCTATGGAGCCCTGGACCAGAGTCTCTTGCTAGGTGAAGCAAGTCAGAGACCAAGAATGGATGTTTAGATCAGATAAGGGCTTTCCCAGGTTAGACAGACAGGTGAAAGCCAGNTATCTGGGGAAGATCTATAGGATATCAGGAGATCACTAGCTCCTACCCCAGGTTTTAGGTGTATGAATAAAAGGTGGCCACCACATGTCTGTGTTTCTGGTCCTCTCTGTTTGTTTGTTCCTGTGTGTTTCTTGTTTTTTGTCTGGTGGATTTGTATTTTCTAGAGTGTGAGAAGGCTATGGAGCCCTGGACCAGAGTCTCTTGCTAGGTGAAGCAAGTCAGAGACCAAGAATGGATGTTTAGATCAGATAAGGGCTTTCCCAGGTTAGACAGACAGGTGAAAGCCAGTGCAGGCTGATCCCCCAAGGAGACTGCATACAAAGTCTCAATGTGGTCCCAAGAGGACACTGGCCTCCAGTCAGGAAGGAAAGAGGACCATCTGATTCCAAAGTGCTGGCCCCATCTAGATAACACTAAGAATTTAATGGGACTAACTAGGGAAAACTGTTTTAAACTCTGAATGGTTGTGTGTGAATGTGAGAGTGAGAGCAAGGTCTCACGGTGTAAGGGTCTCCAGCCCTGGGGCTCCTGCCCCCTGGGTCACCAGCCTCTGTGATACTTATAGAGGCTGCCATGCTTGGCCATAGTGCAATTACCAGGGCCACAGCCAGGCAGGAAGCTGGAGGAAGAAGAGACAGTCCCTGGAGCGAGCGAGGAATCCGAACAGATCAAAGAAAGATCTGGGTGAAGCATCAGTGAGCAAACTCATTTATTGCAGGAGTTTAGGGTCTTATATGGCAACTTTTGGCAGGCTTTTAACAAGGATGAGGGTGGGATAAAGGAAAGCCCATGTGTTTTGCAACAGCTAAGTTTTGCACCATTTGCTGAGATTAGGTGGAGACACCATTTGGCTCCCAAAACTAAGGTGTGTGTGCGCCTCAAGACAGATAAGCTTAGGAATGCTACACTTCAAGTTACAATCCTCCTGGAGGGATGGGCGGCCTACAGGCACCTGACGCCAGATGGGAACTGGAGGCAGCTTCCATCTCCTTCCTGCCTTCTAGGTTATCAGGGTAAGAAGCCAGCTCGCTTCTGTCTCAGACATCATGGAAATCAGGCCCCACACCACAGTCTGTGCAGCTAAGGACTCTGAATAGGCCTCACCCTGAGGTTCCCCTGAGATTGCATAACCTAAATGAGCACTCACCTTTGAGTGACCCAGCACAGGTTTTATACCTATGGTAACATGGTAAGATCTCTCAAGCACCTCTCTGGGTCTGGACAGGAAAGCATCTGAATGAGGGAGAGACTAGCACTCTCCACCCCATCCTGTGTACAGATTACATACATCCCAAGCACATATAAAATTTCAAATGGGCTCCTCCCAGTCCAAGTGTCAGACCCAGACTGTCCTCCAGGTGATGCTGGACAACTTTAAAATTAGGCTGTGCAGGAGATCATGGCACCAAGATAAAAGCCTCTAAACTGAGACTTCCTGTAAAGTGAAATAACTAGGTGTCAGGCCACGCTGGAGAAGAATCCCTGAGTCCAGATGGAGGCTTCTTGAACCCTAAACCCAGACTCATAATGACCAGAAGAGAAGGGAAAACTGCCCCAAAGCTATGAGATTCTGGAGAAAGTGTTCCCCCTTGTCCACATTTAAAGCTAAAGCACCTACTTGCAAAAGATCATCCTAATCAAACTTCACAACATGTTAAGTGTTTCATGGAATGGGGAGTAGTAGCAACAACCAACTCCTCCAAAGTAATAGCAGTGCTGTGGAAGCCATGGCTTGGATGCAAGCCAGCCATCCTGCTGCAACAGGATCTAACTGCTTAGATAGACAGGCCAGAGGCCTCTTCTAGGGCTCCAGAATCTGAATCAATACACCTTTGGCGACCACGTGATGCTTATCCACAAACAGGTGGAAAGGTTTGGTAATGTCAGGTAATTCTAAAGCTGGGGCTGATGTCAGAGCTTCTTTGAGTTTTGGGAGCATTTCCTTCTCTTTTACTCCCAACTTAAAGGCCCATTTCCCCCTATGCTCCAGTAGAGGGTTAGGGGTTCCTGCAAAGCTGGCTATCCAAAGTCTGCAGTCCTTGGGCATTCTCTCACCTGTATCTTGTTTAGATAGGAGGGATCCTACTTGGAGACAATGACCTGTTGCCACCCTTCAGGCAATACCCCAGATAAGTTACCTTGTTGGTGGGCAGTTGGGGTTTCTTAGCAGACACACGATAGCCTTGAATCCCTGTGGCAGTCAAGTCCAGGTTAACTGACCACTAAACTCCACCTTGGGGTCTGTCCATTCAAAGACAAATGTGGGTTGACTCACCAGTGCCAAAGGCAAAGAGAAAAATGCATCTTTAAATCTAAAACAGAATACACAGTCTTCCCAGGGTCCAGTAAGCTGAGCAGGATTTGGAAACATCGGACGGATAGTCTCCTCTCTCTTATTAACTTCCCTCAGGTCCTGAACAGGGCAATAATCTTTGGTGCCTGGCTTGGCAATGGGGAGCAGAGGATGTTCCAGGAGGAGTGGCATGGAGCCAAGATCCCTGCCTCTCTGAGGCAGCAGACATGTTGCCAAATGCCAGACTTAGTGTCTCCTGACACTGGGTATTGCTTTCCCCTCACAGGGGAAGCTGAGCTCAGGATCTGAACAATGAAGGGTGGCCGATGTGAGGCCAGTCCAGGGAGACCGGTTTCTGCCCACACTCCTGGAAATTTCTGCATTAGCTCTGCAATGAGGGGCCTGTGAATCTCCAGCTCTTCAGGGCTTTTCTCCATTATTTTATTTTACATTTTTATTTGTTATTTTTTATGTGTTTGAGTGTACTGTCTGCATGTAGGTTGGTGCACCCGCCACAGAGGTCAGAAAACAGCATTGGATTCCCCTGGAACTGGAATTAAAGATAGTTCTTAGCCATCATGTGGGTGCTGGGAATCAAACCCGAGTCCTCTGCAAGAGCAGTTGGTGCTCTTAACCACTGAGCCATCTCTCCAGCACCTCTCCATTATTTTATATTCCTCTGGTTAAGGGCAAGTTGCCCAAATGGTCTGGCACAGGTTCCTTAAATCAAGAGTAGTCTTCTATCAAATGTTATGGTGACACCAAGTCTTGTGCACAGAATTATTTTAGTTTTGCTTCTGGCATGCTCAGTTATAGATTTGGGTATGCCAGACATCTTTAAATTTATTAAACAATGTCTCTGCATCTTTAAATGTTCCACAAAAATATGATGATGATGAGGTTGTTCTCCAACTGTAAATTGGAGCCAAATATTATAGAGATAATCTCTTATAAAACCAGTAAAACTGCCTTCTTTAATTGACTAATAGACATAGGAACTGTGAAAAGGATTATTCTCTATTCAGAACCAAATATAATACTAAAGTCTCCTTAAGCTATGCACTTAAGCAAAATATATTAATACAGGAGCTCTGACATCAGCAATGGATTATTCTACCAAGGAGCGTTTGTCAGGGGATCCAAGCCCACACAAAAGGTAAAAGGCTCTTGCCTCTAAAAACTGGGATTCTGCAAGAGAGAGAGAATAAAAGCCCTGTTCTTTTTCTGTTGAGACTTGATGTAAACCATGGGAAAGATGTATTGAGACACACTTGCAAGTGTACTTCTATGTCTCTGGATATCAGAGAGTGTTATCCAAAGACCACTAAACCAATTTACAGCAAATATAGGTTCCTGAGTAAAGCAAAGAACTCCTCTGTCAGCACAAAACTATTTTTTTCACCCACCTGACTGGACAATGTGCCGTCAGACCAGTGGCAGCCACATGCCTGCATATCCCAAACTCTAATTAATTAGGCTATTAGCTCTCTCACTTGGAGAATAACCCCGGCTGATGCCACAAGCTAATAATCCTCTATGGTAGGAGATTTATAAGCCACAGTAAGACCGTCAATCTAACAGAAATAAATGTAAATTCATGGATTAACATACCATCCACAACTCTGTGTCTATAAAAGAAATAACCTACCATAACAATTTAGTACTGTTTAAATACCTATATATAATCTACTGTGTGTTCATTATTAGGATGAAAGGTTTATTCCTGGACAAACTGTCAAGCCCCTGAAAGGAACAGCCAGAATTGACCAGAGTCCAAGACACAGCCTCCAGAGAAAGTAGACTGTTTTGCTTCTCATCCACTGTGCCCCTTTCTAAGCCTAGGGAACAATTCTGCGGAAGAAGGGGTTGTGGTCAGAATGTAAGGGCTGCTGTCATGTTTGTCTTTCCATTGCTGTGACAAAAACACTCTGAGCACCAACTTGGGGGGAGGAAAGTGGTTTTATTCAGCTTACATTCTCCTGTGTTCACAGTCATACTCAGGGTAGCCCAAGGCCTGGAATCAGGGCAGGACCTGGGAGGCGGACGCTGAGCACACGGCCATGGAGGAATACTGTCCACATGGCTGCTGCTCCCACTGGCTATGCTACTCTACTGCTTGCTTCTGGCTCTGCCCAGCTGCCTTCTTTCTAGGTCACTGCTCAAACACATCAGGACAATACAACCCACCGATGTGGCCACAGGCCAATCCATGGAGCCACTCCCCAAACGAGGCCTCTCGAACCCAGCGGTGTGTCAGTGTGACACTCAAAGCTATCCAGCACAATGACCCCGTCTCAACTTGACACACAAACACAGCACTATTAAAACCACCTGTCCAGTTCTTACTCCCAAAGTATGATGTTAACTAATACAACCTATAAGAACAGTACACCTTACAGCCCCCTACAGTCCTTAAAATGTCCAAAACACTTAAAAGTCCAGTCTCTTACAAAGTTCTCCTAACTGTGGGTGCTGCTGAAAATCCAACAAAACTGTACTTCTTATTTCAAAGGGGAAGAATCGGCACTCTCAATACAAAACCTAAGTCCAGGCAACGTAGCTCAAGGCTGGTACACCGTTGGATCCACTCCGATCTTCTCGGGCTCCAAAAGGTTCGGCAGCTCCCTCCTCTTCCGACTCTGGTCCATGCGACACAGCTCATCTCGCAGGCCCAGGCTGCAACTCCATTTCACACCTACCTGACTGCTCTTGGTGGTCGTCCCAGTGTACCTGGCATCTCCAAAAAAATGGGGTCACCACTGAAACTGAGGCAGCACCTTCACCAATGGTCTCTCCATCTGAACCTGCTACTGGTGCAAGCCTCAGCTTCTCTCCATGACCCTTCAAATTTCAACACTGGAACCACATAGGAGACTCTTACTAGTTACCAAGTCCTGCTTGCGGCTCGGATGGAGGCTCAGGCCCTTTATGGGTCACACAGCTTCTGTGTCGCTGACCTTAAGAATATTCCCCCAGAAGATTCACCTCAGTGATGCTGGTCTCTTGTATTTACAGCTGATTTTCAGCCAGCTAACCAGCATCAATTGTCCCCAGGTACCACAAAAATTTCCACTTCAGGTTCTTTCTCTTGTTACTTTACAGCTGATTCTCACACGCCCCAGCTGACCAGAACCCACAGATTACACAGTCCTGATGATCTCTGCTCTCCTTTGAAACTAGAAACTTCCACAAGCCAGGCCTCCATCTTCTAAACTCCTTCAGCAAAAATGCTCCAATCCCCCAGCATTGATCTTTAGGCTTCAATGATTTTCCCAGCCCAAGTTCCAAACGCCTCCACATCCTTCCCCAACACACCAAGGTCAGGTCTGTCACACCAATACCCCACTCGTCTGGTACACAAGTCTGTCGTTGTTTGTCTTCCATTGCTGTGACAAAACACTCTGACCAACTTGGGGAGGAAGGTTTATTCAGGTTACACTCCTGGTCACAGTTCATCACTCAGGTACACAAGGCAGGAACTCAGGGCAGGCCCTGGAGGCAGGAGCGAAGCACAGGCCATGGAGGAATGCTGTCCACTGGCCTGCTCCCCCACTGGCTGTGCTCTTCTACTGGCTTTGCTCTCTGGCTCATGCCCGCTGCCTTCTTATACATGTCACTGCTCAACAATCAAGAACAATACACCCCAGATGTGGCCACCGGCCAATCCAATGGAGCCAATTCCCCAACCGAGGCTCCCTCAACCCAGGTGTGTCAAGTTGACACCAAAGCCATCCAGCACAGCTGCGATTGGGGTGAATGGTGAAACTACAGCAATATAGTCTGGACACTCATTTGATCAACTTGACTGAACATACAAGCCCCCCCCCCCCTGCTGGATGGTGGGACCCATGAGCTGTGTGGGTTTGGGCACAACTGATTGCAAATTGGTTTTACATGAAGGATGCTTATAAATTATTACTTAATGTTAAAAAATGAAAAAAAACTGAGAGAAAGATGCAGGACAGTTATGGCAGAATACATGATCTGGTATGTGGTGGGGTGGGGTGGGGGGAAGGGAAAGGGAAATATGCCTGAACTGAATTGGAAAATGATGTATGAATTACACAAAGCCTCAATAAAAAATGAAAATTAAAAAAAAATAAATTTAAAAAAAGAAACCAAAAATGTTATTCATTACATTTATGGCTCAAAGGGAGAAAAATCTAATATTCAGCTCAATTTTCTTATTAAAAGAATTCTGTAAAATTAATCACCATTTCATAATAAAATGTTTTGAAAACTAAAAAAAAAATATTCCACAAAACTTCTAAGTGCTAATTGTTTACACAAAACAGTATTTGAGTAGGTTATTTAAAGATTTTATTGTTAAATATTTTCTGGTTTGGTTTTGGTTTCAAAAGGGTTATGTTGGCACATGCCTTTAATCCTAGCCCTCAGGAGGCAGAGGCAGGTGGATCTTTGTGAGTTCAAGGCCAGCCTGGTCCAGAGTTCCAGGACAGCTGGGGCTACAGGGAGACCCTGTCTCAAAAAGACCAAAAAATAAAAAGGGTCATATTAAGGTCTCTTTTGTTTGTTTATTTTGAAAGTATTTTGGTTTAAATGTTCAGTCTAGTTTGTATTACTTTATTAAGGCCTGAAAAATATAGTTTTAAAAAAAAACCAGCTTAAACAGTTAAAAAAAAACTGGTTGTGGGTTTGACTTAATATGCTAACTCATCTTCCGGACTGGGAACGAATTTGGGGACTGGCCTTTCTGTCTCATCTTATCTGACTTTGTCCTAAGTTCTGTTTCTGCAGCGAGACTCTGCAAGCAGGCAGATGAGGTTTGTTTGGGTAGGGTGGGGCACTCTTCCCAGGAGACCCTGCTGGCTGTCTTACATGTTCCTCCCCTAGAGCAACTCTTTTTGGCCTTTAACCACCATGTTCTGAAACTTGGGTCAGAAGCAGTGGCTAACGGCTGCTCCTGGGTGTATTATGGGAGCTGATCCTGGAATGGCCTGGGAAGTCCAGTCTTTTGCCTCTGGGAGTTGGGTGGGAGCTGCCTGGGATGGCTACTGTGTCTTCTTAGACACTGGGCAATGTTGTGATTTTGTGTCTGTTTCCTCTGAAGTCCCCCCCCCCTTCTTCCTCTTGAGAAGAAAAAGGCAGCCCTGGGCCTGAACTCCTGCCCCACCAGCTTGGCGGGCTGGCCCTTCAGACCCTATGTGTGTAAACATATGTGTGCACCATGGCAACATGAAGGTCGGAGAACAACTTGAAGTCAGTTCTCTCCTTTATGGGTTCTGGAGATTTAACTCGAGTTATTAGACTCAGTGTCAGATGTTTTTACCTGTTGAGCCATCATGCCAGCCCCTGTTTTATTCTTAACCAAAAATCCCAGGTTATTAACATGGATCAAACTGTCAGATGCAGAAAGCAGCTTTATGAAAGATGTGCTCCACAGCTGGAGCTGGAGGCTCTCAGTACTGTGTGAACTGTGAAAAGCTTTCAGTATTGTTTTTAAATTTTATGGTCACATTGATATTTAATGAGCACAAATTTGGTTGTATGTTTTTCAAATCAGTTAAGGAAAAATGTGTTGTTGAAATTAAAACAAAACAGAAGTATGAGCATTAGGTTACTCTATTGTAAAAGAAAAAGGTATCTAAGCTAAAGTTTCAGGTCTCTAATTTGCAATATTGCATAGTCATGTTTCTAGGCTTTCTGTCATATTAGGAAGTTTTTAACATCATATAGATTCTGTTTTTGCTTTACATCGGAATTTGCTTTTGTTTGGGGTTTCTTATAGAGCTGGGCATCCAGACTCTACCACTGAGTTACACCTCCAGCCTGAATTTCAGTTTGAACAAAGGTAGTATGATGTTTACAGTTCCAATTGGAAATATAAAATTTTCCCAACTAGTGAAGTAGGCTAACTTCATTTGGACAAGTAACTATTACTAGTTACATTATATCACCATCTGACAAGAGTTATCAAATACACTTATAAACTTGACATTTTCAAAGTCAATATTAAAACATGTTTCATTCCAAGTTCTTAGTCAGTACTACACATTTCTGACAGTCAGAAGTTGAATTGTCATTCCTCTGGGACAAAGCCTTGGGAGAGGAGGTCTTGACCCTGTTAAAGTGCAAAGTACATAAATACAAAGCTATTGTTGTTAAGTACTTTTTTTAAAAGAGGAAGACCATCTGAATACAACTGCAAACATTTAAAGGGTAGTTTATCCCCTGGGCAGCAGTCAACAAGGGAGCCAGGGCTCCTGTCTTTGACATCTTGCTTTGCAGTGATGGAGCCTGAATCTGGGGTCTGGAGTACCACAGGGAAGTGCTCAACCACAGAGCCACATCCCAGCCCTTGTACCACCTACTACAGAACTACTAGGATTTTAACAAGAGTGAAACAATCTTATTATTCAGGGAATATCTATTTACTTTTGTAAATCAAGGAGCAAAAATGAAATGAAATACCTCTTACTTGATGTGAACAACAACAACAAACTACTACTATAAGGTGAGTCTAGAGGGAAGGAAGGCAGGGCAGCTAGGCCAGCTTTGCTTCAAACCAGGAGAAAGGATTTTCTTGGTTTTGGTGATGCAAGTCTCTCTTCACTGTTAGATTTCCACCTCACCTCACAAGCCACTCAAGCTACTTGATCTAGGTCAGGAATGGCTGCCATGCATGCTGCCACACCTGCTTCTCAGGCCCTTATCAATCATCGTTAATAGCTGACTGCATTCCTTCTGACACAAGCCCAGATACAGTCTTCTCAAGAGAACAAACCATCAGCATCTAGAAAGTAGGAGCACATAGGGGCTTGGAGCCAAAGTCCTGTCTAATAGAAGAGCTTTCCTTTGCCTGAGACACACACTCTGCTGAAGGGTCCTAGGACGTTCCCAGAACCACCCTATGGGTTCAGAATCCTCAGTGCTGGCTCCGAGCCCCCACTAGAGGGACTCCACCATATAGCAATGAATTCATTCTTCATAGTGCTTCATCTTGAAGTTTCAAGAATTTTGATGCTTTCTTTGAAATCAGGGAAGAAAAAAAAGTTAAAACTTAAGTATCTGACCAGACAAAAATTTCATCTTATGACAATACACCAGGTGAAAAATCCAGAATCCTAAAAGTGCATTTATGCTGAAGAAATGATACAAATCAATGCTTCATGGAGATTTTTGCTTAAAAGATTGGCTTGCTTTCACTTATTCACACAGTAAATATTTACTGAGCACTGCTTAGGCAATAAGCACAATTCTATGCACACAGACTCCTAAGTAAACAGAACAGTATTAGGGTTCTGTAGAGCTTACATTTGTTGGATACATTTCATAAGGAAAGGACTCCAGCGATTTGGGTGGCTTTTGTTTTATTTTGTTGTTGGGGGTTTTTGTTGTGGTTGTTTGAAGGGGCATGAGAGGGAACAACACTCTAAAGATGGTGCCAGGAGGAAGCAAGGGAGGAGGAGAAGCACTTGTTTGTGAAAGAAATCGATTGGATCGAAGCACTTCCGTGCTCATGGACTACATGTGATCAGGGCACCTTGGCCAATGAGCAGTCGCACAACCTCCCCTACCCCATGCGTACTTGAGCTGACCTTTTCCACGATTGGATGTTTGCTTTGAGCCATGGGCACGGCTTTGCAGTCTCTGCCTTTATAAGATGATACAAGAATTGCCATAAACGAGATTGGGCTGTGACTGACTCCCTGTCTGTCTGAGTGTCTCTGGGACATGGGAGGCTGCTAGGTGGGGCAGACTGCATGCCTGTCTTTCCCCTTCTATCTGGTTGCCATGCGGGGCAGGACCCCGCAGTTGTTGTTGTTTTGTCTTTTTAGACAGGGCGTTCCTATAATCCCAGCTGGCCTGGAATTCACTATGTAGACCAGGCTGGCCTTGAACTCACATAGATCCACCTGTCTCTAGTGCTGGGATTAAAGACAAGCACCACTGCACCTGGTCTCACTCACTCTATAGCCCAGGCTGACCCTGAACCGGTAATCTTCCTGTATCTCAGCCTCCCATGCTAATTAAGAACATGAGACACCTCATCACAGTGCTCTGCTATTGAGTCACTCCAGAAAAAATTATATAGAAGCTACTAATTATAAGCCAAGAGTGGGGTGGGGGTGGGGGTGGGGGTAGGGGGTGGGCCTGGAGAGATGGCTCAGCAGTTAAGAGCACTGGCTTCTCTTGCAGAGGACCTGGGTTCCATCGCCAGCACCCATGTGGCAGCTAACAATTATCCAAAAATCCAGTTCCAGGGGATCCAATGTCCTCTTCTGACCTCAGGGTATTGCACACTTACACACATGCAGGCAATACACTCACACCCATAAAATAAAAATAATAAAATATTTTTTAAAATTCAAGGGGGCAGCAAGATGGATTAGGTGATAAAGGCACTTACTTATTCCCAAGCCTGAAGACCTGAGTTCAATCTCCGGTACCCACAGGGTAGAAGGAGAGGACAAATTCCCTTGAGTAATTTAAATGTAATTTTAAAAATTGGGGAATGGAGAGATGGCTCAGTGGTTAAGAACAGGTACTGCTCTTGCGAAGAACCTGGTTCTGTTTCCAGGACCCCTGGGTATCCAGCTCCTGGGGATCCAACACCCTCTTCTGAACTCTGAGGAAATCTGCACTTGTGTGCAAATACCCCCACCCCACCCTACATATACATAATAATTAAAAACAAAAATACATCTTTAAAATTTTAATGTAATTTTAAACAATTAATTAAAACAAAAGCCAAGGGCTGAGGGTATATTTCAGTGGTAGAGTACAGGCTCAGCATTCAATGAGTTCAGTGCCCAGCACAAACATTAATTAAATTTAAAATGACTAGAATGCCAGGCGAGGTGGCACTTGCCTTTATTTTTTTTTTATTAATTTTATTTATTTCTGTATGTGTATGAATGTACTGACTGAATGCAAGTCTGTGTACCCGTGTAGTGCAACGCCGCGGAGGTCAGAAGAGGGTGTCGGATTCCCCTGGAACTGGAGTTCTCCTGGAATTGGAGTTTCAGATGGTTCTCGGCCACCATGTGGGTGCTGGGGATCGAACCTGGGTCCTCTGCAAGAGCGGTCGGCTCTCTTAACCACTAGGCCATCTCTCCAGCCCCCAGCACTTGCCTTTAATACCAGCACTCGGGAGGCAGAGGTGGGCAGATCTCTGTGAGTTCAAGGCCAGTCTGGTCTACATAGTGAGTTACAGGCCAGCTGGAACTAAAGCAAGACCCTGTCTCAAAAGGACCAAAAATAATAAAATAAAATAATAAAATAAAATGAATAGTGTTAGGTTGGAGGCCCCGAGATAGGAATTGAGATGGTGTGGACTATGAGGTCCTCGCTCTCCTCTTTTGGCCAGGGCCTCAAGTTCAAGAAAGAGGGAGAAGAAAGCCTATGTAAGACACTGGAGGAGGCTAACACCTGGTTCTGGGGAGATCACCAGCCCCAGTCTCCTTCCAGGACTTTCACCTGGCCAAACTGGCCAGGTTATAGCACTGCGCCATCTTCTCCTATGAGACGCCCCAAACCTCCCCTGGAGCTCTCGCTCTGTTTCTCTCTCGTTCTCCCTTCACCCTTCAACCCCCACCCCCTTTTTCCCTTGCCCTCTTTCACTTTCTTCACTCTTTATTCCTTTCAACCCTATTCTTTTCACACACACACACACACACACACACATACGCACACACACACACACGCACACACACACACACACACACACACACACACACACACACACACACACACACACACACACCGGTAGGCCATTGGGTTTTCTCCCAAGGATATATTTTCTTTCCCTAATAATGTCTGCCCCCTGTTAATTTGGATTGACTCAGCCTCCAGTTAGCGATGGGAAACTAATCTTGTGGCCTGAATGGGGAGGGGATAGAAACCCCAGCCCTGGTGGTCCAGGGTCCACTGGACACTCCGGGACACCCCATTCCTTTCCTGATGCATCGGGCTTCTGACTTAGGGCAGGTCCTTTCCCATTGCCTCACTCCCAGAGCCCCTGTCTGAAAGCCATTGCAGCACCAGGACAAGCTCTTTAGGTGGAGACCCACGGACATTCCTTCTCCCTTCCAGTTGCCATCTTTCCCAGTCATGACCCATGGACACTTTTTCTTTCTGGTCCCCATCTTCTGTTTTGGGAAGGACCTCTGTTGTGAGGGGTCTTTCTGGACTCGAGACGTCCACCTGAGTTCCCCCCAGGCCTTCCCCACTTCCCAGGCTCTGGGTTGCATTGAGAGGATCCTCTCCTGCACCCAGTGATTTTCAGGCTTGGAGTTGGTCAACTCTGGGTCAAAGCCTACCCTACAGCCTCTTTCAGTCATGGCCAACTTCTGACTGGAGACTGAGCCCTCAAGTTTCTTTTGCCTGCACCTCTGTCTATATCCTCTTCCAGCCTTTGGATGCTTGGAGACTGAACCCCCAGACGTTCCCCTGGCTTACTCCCTAACGGCTTCTTTTCCCTGCATCCTACTTCTTCTGTTCTACACCGTGCTTCCTATTGCCCCTGCTGCTGTAATTCTTTTTACTGACTCTTCACTATATCCTATATTCTTTCTTGGCTCCAACTATTCTGCCAGAGACTGAGCCCCCAAACATTCCAACGGTTTCTCTTCCTGGTGACCCCTCTTCTTTGTACCCTACTTCTGTTTGCACTTCTGCCTCCCCAACCCTCACCCTGGTCCCTCCACACACACTGTCAGAGTTCCTGTCCCATTTACTATGTAGGACCTCACCCAGGTGAGGAAAAGGTTAGACCTTTTCCCTGCCGGTTCCTCTGCTTGCGGGACTGGACCAGGTTTTCTGTTTCTCTCCAGCTACTGCCTGTAAAAGTTACTGTTACCTGTTTTTGTTTTAGTTCCTCCTCTCCTTTCCTGCTGTGCTCAACTACTCAGGGTTGTTACCTCACGGGTAACTCTCCAGCCTCCAGGAGGCCAGCCTGCCCCCTTCAAGCTTGGAGAACCATTTGGGCTGTGACCACTCAACTCCTCTGTGACTCTCCTGTCTCTGAACTAACAATGGGTCCGGACTAGGTTTCCTGTTTCTCTTCTTTTCAAAGGTTCCCTTTTCCTTCACTTGACCGGCTTTTCTCTGTCCTTTGTGAAGCACACACCTGTGTAGAATGCGCCTTCAAATAAATGGTTTTTCCTCAGTTTTCTCAGACTTTGAGTGTTCAGCCAATAGCTATCATAAATCTTTGATTAGGTGCGCACTTGAAAATAAAAAGGGAAAACATCCTCACTGTATGTGGACCATGCTTTCTGATGAGGAGACAGAGTTGATTCCAGACCTCCACTCTGGACAAACAAAAGGTTAAGAATTCACCTTTCCCAGGCAAAAGTCCATCAGATGCATCCAGGGCATTGAGAAACAGGCTCAGTGGTATTCACTTTCTCCCAGGCTGAAGTCCACCAGATAACATCCGAGGCTTGGGAAACAGGCCAGGTCTGAACCAATAAAGAAAAATTCCCCTAGACAAGGTTCCTTTAAAAGATCCACTCTTCCCCCCAGCTACAGGACAGCTTCTCCCAGCCTGCTGTGTCAGAAGGGTGGCGGTCCAAGCTCAAGCTTGAATCAATGACTCTTTGTATTTACGTCGGAGCCGTGTGTCCTGGTGGTCTTTCGGGGGGTCCCAGTGATCTGGGCATAACACTGTTATATGCTGGATATGCTGGATACATTTGAGTCATGTGTCTTTTCAAGCTGTTCCTGTGTTATTCATGTTATGTGTCTGCTAAAAAGTGCCACTTGAAGGTTCTTTCATCTCACATTGTGAAACTGGTTATTTGATTTGTTATCCATTGGACTGAATTTGGTCTAAATTTAATTTTGGCATGTTTTTTAAACCTTATCTGTTGGGCTGAATTCAATCCTCAAATTCTAAATTATCTATTTCGCCACTGCCTTGGCCCATGCACCAGCCACTGACGGTTTCCTTCAACATTGTATGTTGTTTTTGCCTTTTTTTTTTTTTTTATTTTGGGACTGTGTTACTTCAATTACCATAATGGCTTTGAGTTCCATCCATTTACCTGAAAAGTTCATGATGTCATCTTTCTTTACTACTGCATAAAAATTCCGTTGTGTAGATCTACCACATTGAGCCATCTCTGGAGTCTTGCATCCTGTTTTTTTTTTTTTTTTTTTTTTTTTTTTTATTCTCGGGTTCTGAGTACTATTTTTCTGTACTGGACCTTATGTTTTTGGTGTTGTTGACTGACATTCTTGGTCACTTCCCTGCAACTGTGCTGCTGTTCCTCAAACCCTCTCCAAGCTCTCATTTGTCTCTGATGGCCATTCAGTTTTCTGTTTTGGGTTGCTGGCCTCTGCCTTCCTTGGTCGGGATATTTCCATTCTGGTGATCCCCTCTCACCATCCGCTGGTCCTGGTAAGCCTTAAGGGCGCCACCTTAAGGTCTTCCAGGTCTCAGTTTAAACTTAACCGCGATGAACTATCTGCCTCTTATCCCAGGGGCTCTGTATTCCAGTTTGTGAGCCCTTTGGAGTCTATCACCTAGTTCAGGACCTCCGCCTCATTAAAGCGACCATTATTCCAGTGCATTTTGTGACTGCCCCTACTTTGGCTCTCCTGGATCCTTTATGCCAAGTCCTCGTTTAAGCCACATCTACCTCCTTGAGGCTCCAGGATGCTCCTCTAGGTTTCTGGATCCTTTCTGGGTCAGCCTGATCCAGCTCACTCACTATTCCTTAGAATAGCTGATGACCAGTTCTGCTGGGATATGTGCAGGGTTTCCTGGGCAGAGGTACAGCTTATGGAGCCTTGTATAGATGAAGAGTTGGGAGTGTGGCCTCAGGGGTTTTGGCCCAACTTCTTGGGCCCTTACATTGGGCAGTGACAGTTCAGCTTTGCTGTCTGCGGATGGCAGCTCCCCTCCCCCCACCAGCTTTGGTGGCTCTAGCTGGACTCACTTAGGTTACTCCAGCCTGTCAAGGTGTATTTTCTGAAAGCTCTGGTAGCACCAGCTGAATTCACTTAGAAGCTCTCCAACTTCCTTTACTCGGCCTGTTGCCGTGTACTCCACCTGCTTTTCCTGTTGCCTTCTTTGGAATTCTTCCGCACTTCTGCTCCTCTCTGACTGCAGGTTTACTCTGAGGCTCTGTTTTGACTTTTGGAGCCATTCTTTGACCCTGCCAGTCTCTGAGTTTCTATCTTGCAGACTCATTCTTCTGCTAGACTTGTGCCAAGACCAACTTGCATGGGATGCTCCAGATACGCTGGCCCCTGCAGCAGTTCTGTGGACATTAACTGGGCAAGTGGATCGTGGTGTTTCCATCTCTAGAGAAATTGCAGATATGGTGGTATGGATACTCCTGGAGTCCATGCTTTGGGGTTCCGCTCAGCATCCAGATGGATGCCTGGCCTTCATTGCTAGGTTCATCAAGCTGGTCTCAGAAGCCCTGGGCATCTCCTGAGAGTGCATGTTCCATACTGGCTTCGACTGCCTAGTCAGGCAGCAGCTCACAGAACTCCAGTTGTCTTGATCCTTCTGTCCATTGCTCTGACCTGCCTCCATGCCACCACCTGCTCTCTTACTGGCTTTAGCCCATTTATGGCGGCCTTTTCCTATCAACCATGGCCTGCCGGCTCTGGCTCCCCTGTTGGTGGACTGTTTGCTTGCGTGCACTTCTCCACTTTTATGCAGATGGGTGCCTTCCTCTGTGGGGTCCATGGTTTTTGACCTGTCCACTCTTACAAGGGAAGTGCTCTTCAAGCAGTTGTCTCCTGGGTCCCTGGGGCTCTGGTGGACAGGGCCCTGTGTGTCGTTCTTGCTGCTTCTCCAGCTGCCAGGCTCTTCACACATTAGCACCTCTCCGGATTTAGGGGAGTTTCAGTCCAGGATGGTTTCAGTCTTCATCCAACCAGGTGATGCTGTGCCAGGCCATATTCAGGAGACCCAGACTGATGAAACTTGTGAGCCCACATCTGGACCCTGTCCTCTGACAAAGACCGTCCAACAGTAAGAGGAGCCACTCCAAGCTTAACCAGGAAACTTTTTTCAATCTTAGCACCTGGTCTCTTCCATTTCTTACAGGAACACATTCAGGTCTCCAGAGTCCTACATCCTGTGCACATAGCCCCACCTACTCCCCACTCTTCTTGATTTTCAACATCCCGATTCAGCTGGAAGTAGTTAGATCTAAGTCAGCTCCCTTTTTCCCAAGAGTCTGGGAAGTTAGGTTGGAGGCTCCAAGATGGGACTCAAGATGGCGTGAACTACGGGGTCCCTGCTCTCCTCTTTTGGCCAGGGCCCTGAGTTCAAGTAGGTTCAAGAAGAAAGCCTATGTAAGACACTGGAGGAGGCTAACACCTGATTCTAGGGAGATCACCGGACCCGGTTTCCTTTCAGGACTGTGACCTGGTCAAAGTGGCCAGGTTTTAACACTTCATCTCTTCTCTGACCCTATAAGAAGCCCGTGAAGTGCTCTCTCTCTCCCTCTCTCTCTCTCTCTCTCTCTCTCCCCCTCCCTCCCTCCCACTCCCCAGGTTTCCCCTCACTTTCCTTCACTTTCACTTTGCACACTCCTTCACTCTTTATTCTTTCCACCTTCCCCCTCCTCCCAGGCTGTTGGGTTTTCACCTAAGGTTATATTTTCCTTCCCTAATAAAGTCTGCCCTCTGTTTATTTGGATTGACTCTACCTTCTCTTAGCTTCAGGGAAACTTAACAAATAGAAGCTGGATGCAATGGCCCAGAACTATAACAGCTACTTAGGAGGCTAAGGCAGAATTTAGGCCAAGAGTTAAGACAATTTTGAGCAATTTAGCAGGGGAGTGCACACCTTTATTTATTTATTTATTTATTTATTTATTTATTTATTTATTTATTTATTTGGTATTTTCCAGACAGGGTCTCCCTGTAGTCCCAGCTGTCCTGGAACTCACTCTGTAGACCAGGCTGGCCTTGAACTCACAAAGATCCACCTGCCTCTGCCTCCCAAGTGCTAGGATCAGCACTCAGCAAGCAGAGGCAGGCATATCTCTGTGAGACTGAGCCTAGCTTGGTCTATATAGCAAGTTCCAGGCCAACTGGGGCTATAGGGAGACCCTGTCTCAACAAACTTTCTTGAGCACTATAGTAACACCCTATCTCAAACAAAACAAAACCCACTAAATAAATACTTAATTTCATATTAATTGTACTATTTGTTTACAAATACTTTTCTCATTAGTAAGTGTATTACATGATAAGTTCAAACATAATAAAAACTAGCTGGGCATGGTGGTGCACATCTTTAATCCCAGCACTCAGGAGGGAGAGATAGGCAGATCTCTGAGTTCAAGGCCAGCCTGGTCTACAGAGTAAGTTCCAGGCCAGCTGGGGCTACAAGGAGATCCTGTCTCAAAAATATAAAAACAAAAAACAAACAAAACACCAAAATCTTTGCAGTGAGTCTAGGGACAGAATCTGAGTGCTGTCAATTATCCCCAGACTCGTGAATGAAGACACTTCCACTAGCAGCTTTACTCCATCCAATATATGCCGGCATATATGACCCTTTAATTTGCTATTTCACTTTATGCTGTGTTTATCTTTCCTAACATGGTACACAGCACTGCATTCTATGCCTGGCCCAAGTTTGCCTTTAATCAGCTCCTAAGTGATAAGCACTGGGAAATGAGAAAAATAGGCTGGGGCTGAGGTTCAGAGGCAGAGCACTTGCCTGTCACGTGCAAGGCCCAGGCTGGAATCCCCTGCGCTACAAAAAAAGAACCAAAGCAAAACCCAAACTACAGCAAGTGCTGCTTCACGTGCACTGGAAGGGAAGCTGTATACCTTCCGGGATTTCCTGGGTGAGACTGATGGCGATGGCGACAGCCCACTCCGGGTTGACTATAGACAGGAGGTAAGACTCGATGGTCTGTGTGAGCTTAACCACCTCCTTATCCAGCAGAGCTGAGCACTTGGCTTGTGCTGACTTCAAGAGCTTTGCCTTCAGGTTTTTCTCAAAAACGTGCTTGGCAGTAGACACGTAGAGGGTGTCTAGAGAGAACTTCGGAGAAAAGGAAAGTGATGGTCAGGCAGGAACGTAGTGTAAGATCCTCCTACCCGGGCTCAGGCTGACTGTAGAACATAGAAGCTCTTACTAGGTTTCAACTATTACCCTCATCAATTTAGAGATTAAGAGTAGGGTTGGAAGAGATACTTCCAGCTCTGAGGCTGGAAAGGAAACTAGAAGTTTCTTTTTTTTTTTTTCTTTTTTTAGTCCTTTTGAGACAGGGTCTCTCTGTAGTCGCAGCTGACCTGGAACTCACTATGTAGACCAGGCTGGCCTCCATCTCACAGAGACCACCTGCCTCTGCCTCCCAAGTGCTGAGATTAAAGATGTAGACCACCATGCTAGCAGGTTTTATTTTTTTCTTAAAATGACACTTAAGAAATAAATGGGGGCTGGAGAGATGGCTCAGTGGTTAAAAGTACTGGCTCCTCTTGTAGAGAACCCAGGTTTGAGTCCCAGCAACCACTACATGGTGCCTAACAACTGTCTATAACTCCTATTCCAGGGCATCTGTTTCCCACTTCTGACCTCCATGGGCATTGTGCAACATGGGTACATTTACCCACATGCAGGCAATACACTCATACGCATAAAAATAAAATATTTTTTTGTCTTTTCAAGACAGGGTCTCCCTGTATCCCCAGATATCCTGGAACTCACTCTGTAGACCAGCCTGGCCTTAAACTCACAAAAGTCCTCTTGCCTCTGCCTCCCAAGTGCTAGGATTAAAGGCGTGCACCACCATGCCTGGCAATAAAATATTTTTTTTAAAGAAATAAATGATGGACTGGAAAGATGGCATAGTAGTTAAGAGCAATTGCTGCTCTTGCAGAGGACCCTAGGTGATGCTCAACACCCATAGTGGCTCACAACCACCTGTGCCTCTAGTTCCTGGGGACCTGGTGCCCTCTTCTGGACCCTCCTGCACGAGGAGACATGCAGAAAGAAAACACAGACACAAAATAAGTAAATCTGTAGAGCATGGAGCCTGGAGTCCACCCCCTGGGAATGCTGCCATGCAGACAAACACCATCATTATCTTTTTTCTCATCATCACCTTCATGAAGGATCTAATCCTATGAGAGTCTAAACTTAGGTCATCCTCAATCTAGTTTACTATGAAGGGCCTATGAAAACCTGTTAGTGCTTTTTGGTATGCCACTAAAGGAATAAACTACCAATCTCTAATTGAAAGTAGAACAATACACCTTAGAAACTTCTTGCATAGCAAAAATAATTCCTAGGACAAAAATATTAAATAGTAACTACTCTATAGGATGACACCTAATTTCACTTCTTTAAAAATTAGAAAAGCTGTCCTGTCAGAAGGAAGAGTTAAAGATCCTCTTAGGTCCTGAGATTTAAATCTAATTTTACAAAATGGGGGATTTAAAACTATCACATAGCCCATTGTGTGGTGCAGGCCTGTAATCCCAGTGTTGGGAAGATAAAGAACTTGAAACCAGGGTCTGGAGAGATGCCTCAGTGATGAAAAGCACTGGCTTTGTTGCAGAGGATCTGGGTTCAGTTCCCAGCACCCATATGGTGGCTAACAATCATCTGTAACCTCAGTTTCAGGGGATCCAACACCTCTTCTTGCCTCTGAGGGCCTTGCATGGAAAGGGTGCAGTTACATACATGCAGGCAAAACACTCACATAAACTAAAAATAATCAAATTTTTTTTTAAAGGAAGAAAGAAAAAGAAATGAAAAGAAAGCTAAAAAGAAGTGAAAAGAAGATGGAGCTTGAGACCTAAGTTGGCTGTTATCAGCCTGTGCTGCTGCTGGACCTGGATTTGGTACAAAGCACGCATTCCAGGACGCTCACGACACCAGTAACTCCAGCTCCAGACAATTCCACATGCTCTGGAGGCGCTCGCAATCACACATTCGTATTACAGATCCTCTCACAAACACAGGCACACACACATATAATAAAAACAAAAAATTTTTTTCAAAAAGAGGGTCTAGCCATGATGGCACATTCCTTTAATCCCAGCACTCAGGGGGCAGAGGCAGGAGGATTTCTGTAAGACTGAGGCCAGGCTGGTCTACATAGCGAGTTCCAGATCTGACGTGACTACACAGAGACCCTGAATCAAAAGAATTAAATATGTTAAAGATTAAATAATATAATAAAGAAAAGGAGAAAGAAAGACAAGAAACCATGCACACAATGCCAATGTTTACTAAAATTTCACAGCAATTCTTAATGTTTGAGGAAGGCTTTGCAGTTTGTCTCACTACACTATACTGCTGTTAAGTATTTAAGCCAAAATAATGACAGTGAATTCATTGTTTACTGCTAAGAGACTAATCAGTGTGCATGATGCAGACTTTGGTAGGAATGCCCCATATTTTATTCATTCATAAGGGACCTTCTGCTTGCCTAAACTTGTCCTTTACATTTAGACAAATTTCACAAATTTACATGTTCCTGTCTGCTCAGGGAATTGGTTTTTCCTTTTCTTACTTGTTTATGCAAACAGTTTGCACAAGAGACTCATGAGTTTTGTTTTGTTTTAAGATATTGCATTTTCCTGACAATCATTCAGTCATCTATGTCAACACCCTGATATGAGATAAAACTGAGCACTGAACCACACGTTCCCCACACAGACACACACTTCTGGCTTCAGCCTTCGCTGGGTGAGGAGCTCCGGGTAGACTGCCCCGATCCACTCATGAACAGGCAGGGCCATTCTCTGGTGCTAAACAACAAGACCTGCTGTGTGTTTCAAGATGACATTGTTACCAAAGTCTTGCCGCCGGTGCTGGGGTTGGAGTTTGTGCTCGGGCTCCTGGGCAATGGCCTTGCCCTGTGGATTTTCTGTTTTCACCTCAAGCCCTGGAAATCCAGCCAGATTTACCTGTTCAACTTGGCCGTGGCTGACTTTCTTGTGATCATCTGCTTGCCATTCCTCATCGAAATCCTTGTCAAAAAGTGGTACTGGAGGTTTGGCTACATCCCCTGTCGTCTGATGCTCTTCATGTTGGCCATGAGCCGCCAAAGCAGCTTCATCTTCCACACGGTGGTGGCTGTGGACAGGTACTTGCGGGTGGTCCATCCTCACCACTCCCTGAACAAGATCTCCAACTGCACGGCAGCCATCATCTCTTGCCTCTTGTGGTGCATCACCATCGGCCTGATGGTCCAGCTCCCTTATAAACAAATGTTCATCAAGCACGACAACTTCAATATGTGCAGCAGCGTTAACATCTGCCACTTGTTCAGGTGGCACGATGCCATGTTCATCTTGGAGATCTTCTCGTCTCTGAGCATCATCCTGTTCTGCTCAGCCAGAATCATCTGGAGCCTGCGGCAGAGGCAGATGGACAGGCACGCCAAGATCAAGAGGGCCATCAACTTCATCGTGGTGGTGGCCATTGTCTTCATCATCTGCTTCTTGCCCAGTATAGGTGTGCGGATCCGAATCTTCTGGCTCTTGTACAGTTCAGAGACAGATGACTGTGAAATCTACCGCTCAGCTGACCTGGCCTTCTTCGTCACCCAGAACCTCACCTACATGAAAAGCATACTGGACCCCATGGTATACTATTTCTCCAGCCCATCCTTCCCCAACTTCTTCTCCACATATATCAACCCCTGCCTCCGGAAGAAGATGTCAGAGGAAGCAGATAACATACCAACACAAGTGTGGCTCTCACAAGGGACCCCAGTACAGCCAGAAGTGACCAACCCCAGTGAGCCATGCAGCCCCTCTTATCTGGCTTCAACTTCTCCTTAAGTAACCATGGCTGGAAGGAAGACGGCCACTGAGAACTGAGATCTCTGGAGAAACAATATGGCCCCCATGGTAATATGGACAGCCAAGCAACCTCACAGAAGTTATCCCAGAGGTCTTTAAACAGGCTGCTAGGTCCCCTGGGCTCTGAGGGATCAATTCACCTTTCAGCCAGGATTTAGCAGAAATGGATGAGGGGAGGAGACGCTGGAGCTTTGCTTGCCCTGAGTGTCCCATGCTGGTAAGAAGGGGACTGAGCTCAGGAGAGACTGAGCTAACAGCACTGTGGAGGGAAAGGAGCACCACTGCTGCTAAGATCAGCAAGAAACCCATTCCTCCCCAGGGCTGAGCAGTTAGAATGCTGGCTGGCAGAAGAGAGCTGCCTCCTGCCTCCCACCTCTGTTTTTATTATTAAAAGGGATTGAAATTGTTGCTGCACAGTGCTTATAGGGGGCGAGCCTTCTGTGTTATCTGCTTGAGTTTCTGTACTTATGATACATCTGCACTGCAATAAATTTTGATAGGAGAATCTGTCTAGTGTTGCCTATGTCTGGGTTATGGTTCACAGAAATGGAGCTTTTACTTCATCAGAGACCTACATGGGCTACTGATATCCTGACAGAAAATACCATGTGCAACAAAGTGAGGAAGTGTGCTGAGCTCTGTCATGACACAGCTGAGTGAAAACTGCAGACGAGTTGGGATAGGGAGGTGCCGGGAAGAAATAAAAACAGCTTCATTTGGAAAGGCAGTTCAGACAGGATCGCAAGAGACCTTCACACTCTATTTACAGTTTGATGAGAACTGTCAATGTGTGTGTGTGTGTGTGTGTGTGTGTGTGTGTGTGTTGTGTGTATCATAGATGCTTACAAGTCAGTGAAAAAACAAAAGACACACTAGCACGTGAGCTCACAGGGTTTGATGATGAAAGTTTTCCTCCGTAAGCTGGCCCTGTATGACCAAGACACCAACAGTTGTAAATACATGATATTGTGGGGCAGGAAGGAGAGGAAGAATTTTGGTAAATTACCACTTCTCCTTTTGAGGTATGGATGGGTTATGACTAATGTATCTTTTAAAGAGAAATGAAATCTGTATAAAGAACACTGGAAAAAGTTGGTCAACAGTCTTGGTTTTGAAGTCATACCAGTTCTTTCAGTTTTGTTACTTGTTTCTAAACACAAAGGCTCCATTACACATGTCTGTGTCTCTCGTTTTCCATCCACATATCCTTAACATTTTGTATTAATTAATTTATTTTGCATGTGTGCATACAAGGGCTGGATCCATGTGGAGGTCAGAGATCAACTGGTGGGAGTCTGCTCTCTCCTTCCACCATGTGGATCCCAGGGATCAACTCAAGTTTTCAGGCTTAGTGCTTTTACTCATGCCTGCCTGTCTATCATCTATCTATCTATCATCTATCTATCTATCTATCTATCTATCTTTCTTTCTATCTATCTATCTATCATCTATCTATCATTTTCAAGGTCTCACTGTGTAGCCCAGGCCTGCCTCAAACCCAAGATATTCTTGGTGTCTGCCTCCAGAATACTGGGATTGCAGGTGTGTGCTCCCAGCCCTGGCCTGTGTGTACCCACTTATTTAGAGGTTCTCTTCAATAATTCAAGGAGCTTGGATACTAAGTAAACATTATGGTGTGTAGAGTAAGTATGGCAGGACATGGTGCCCAAACCTGTATTCCCAGCAGTGGGAGGTAGAAGCAGAAAGATAGATTCACAGTCATCCCTGACTCTATAGTGTTTGAGGCTAGCTTGGGCTACATGAGACTGAGACTGTCTTAAAAAAAAAAAAAAGTGACACTGGGTGTGATGGTGCATGCCTTTAATCATAGCACTCGGGAGGCAGAGGCAGACACAGATCTCTGTTCAGATTGAGGTCAGCCTAGTCTACACAGTGATTTCCAGGTGGGCTGGGCCTAGGAGGATCCTGACCAAAAAAAAAAAAAAGAATGAGTAAAGACTTAAACAAATGTACCAGCCAGGGATCAGGGATCTTAACTGACAATTTAAGATGAGTGACTTTGTGTATATATTGAAAGCAAGTTAATGGGGGAAAAAACCCATAAAATATCTTAAGGGGCTATAAGAAATAGCAAAAGGTAGGAAAAGGAAAGACTTCCTTGTGCGTGTGTGTGTGTGTGTGTGTGTGTGTGTGTGTGTGTATTTATGAGCAGAGCATGAGCATTAGGTTACTTTATGGTAAAAGAAAAGGGCATTTAAGCTAAAGTTTCAGGTCTCTTATTTGCAATATTGCACAGTCATGCTTCCAGATTTTCTGTCATATTAGGAAGTTTTAACATAACATAGATTCTGTTTTTGCTTTACGTTGGAATTTGCTTTTGTTTGTTTGTTTTTTTTTAAATAGAGCTGGGAATCCAGACTCTACCACTGAGCTACACCTCCAGCCTGAATTTCAACTTGAACAAAAGTTGTATGATGTTTGCAGTTCCAATTGGAAATTTAAAATTTTCCCAACTAGTAAAGTAGGCTAATTACATTTAGACAAGTAACTATTACTAGTTACATGATCTCACTATCTGACAAGAAATGTACAAAATACACTTAAAATCTTGACATTTTCAAAGGCTATGAATTATTTTTGGAGGGAAAGAAATCCCCTGATATTGCTATGTGTTTACAAGCACATCCCCCCATTGTGAATCATGATCCATCCATTTGAACATCAGTCTGTGTTACAGTTAAGGAAAAGTAAATAGAATTATTTTATTTGTGCTATTAAAGACAGTAAAATCCGTTAATATAAAAACATTCTGAGTTAAAACTGTTATAAATGTGTAAGCTTATGTTTGATGCTAAGGGAATGTCTTATGGTATTAGGGAAAGAAATAAAAAGGGTTGCCAGTCGTGGTGGCACATGGCTTTAATCTCAGCACTCAGAAGGCAGCAGCAGGTGGATCTCTATGAGTTCAAGCCCAGCCTGGTCTACAGAGTGAGTTCCAGGCCAGCTGGGGCTATATGGAGACCCTGTCTCCAAAAGACAAAAAAAAAGTAAAAAAACAAAAACAAAAAACAGCCTTCAATTAAGATAAACCTAAAATTGTCAATGTTTAGTTAAAGGCTGCATGCATTTTTGTTCAAGTTTTATCTGACTAATATTCAGTAATTAAAAACATCAGGCAAGGTGAAACTAACTTTTTAGATTGAAAAGATTTGTTCTTTGCCTTCCAAGGTCAACTAAGTGCCAGAGAACTATGGGGGGAATGTCTTGAAATGTCCTGTAAGTGTGAAGGTGCCTGTCTTCTTGTTCAGAGAGATCATGGAGGCACCAGAGGAACTCAAAACATTGACCAGCCTGGAAGAAGGAAGGTCATCACAGAGGAAAGTCTCCTCATGCCTTGAAGAAAAGCCTTGGTCAAGGAAGACCTGACTGGGCCTCCAGTAGATGGAACTTGTAAAAGGAAAGTCAAAGGAGCCAAGGGCTCCCTGCAAAAAACCTGAATGACCCCTGAGGACCAGATCTTCAACTGACCTCAAGAAAAGCAAACGTTGGTTCATTTGGGCCAATTTTATGGTCTTAAACACCCAAAAGGAAAATATAACCAAGGATTAAAGTATTAAGTACATTTATTTAAAGTCTGAGGGAGGAATTATGCTTTCAGATATGATATTATTTAACAGATATGGAACATCAGACCTTAGCCTCATTCCACATGCAGTGTCATGCTGTAGCCCAGAATGAGTTAATTTAAAGTAATATGAAATTCAGGAGGTTCTGAGGTAGCAACTCAGCCCAGGCAGGGTAATGGGCTCCTAAAACAAGAGCTCACTTACAGCCCTGTTACTGGAAAACCAGATGGGATGCAGCTGCTAATCCCTAAATTCCTTTGTTCCATGGGAAAACCATCCTGGGACAGTCTCCGTTTGATTTAATATCTATTTCTCCTCTTAGTTAGTGTATACCTTAGATTAGGACTTGAGTGCATCATGTTACTGCTAAACTGTCTTCCTTGCTTTTACCAGATTTATGTAAATAGCTCTTAATGGTTAAGTGCCTTCCTCCAAAGTTTTTAATTCACCTAATTCTTATCTCATGGAATTCTCTCCCCTCATCTCGTTTGTGTAAAGCACTTTCCTTAGACTCCTAGCCCTTTTTTCATGCTTCCTGAGAGCCATGTGTTTCTCCCTATATAAAAGTGTAACAAAGACAATGTATTAGTCAGGGTTCTCTAAAGAAACAGAAGCAACAGGATGAATATATAACTATATACAATTTATTGATTTGCTCACGTGATGGAGCTCAACAGTAGCGCCGAACTGGAGAGGCCGGGAATCCAGGGAACTGCTCAGTCCGCAAGGCTGGATGTCTCAGCAGTCCCAGTCCAGTGCTGAAGGCCCAAATGGATTTTGGAGATCAGCCAGTCTCAGTACACATTGGGATCCGAAAGGCTGATCACAGCAGCAAGACAAACTCACCAGATGAGAGAAGCAAGCCACAGGAGGAAAAGGGACCAGCTCCCGCTGCCATGGCCTTAAATACTGCCTGCTGGCAGAAGGCAACACCCACATTTGGGGTAGGCCATCCGGGTTGAGGTGGTCCAATCAGAAATCCTTTTCTCTTATTTGTTCCTTAGTCCAGTCAAGTTGACACCCAGGATTAACCATCACAAGTCCACCCCTTGTCAACTTGACACCCAATAAATAGCCTCTGCTTAAATGTCAATTGCAAATGATGGCAGGGTCATAATTCCACCTAACATGTTATAAGTATCTCATGTGCAATAGCAAAGCATTATATCTTAGAGTAGGTGGTAATGTCCTTGAGAAGAACTTAGTCCTTCAGTATCTAATAACCTAAATATGACAACACTTAACACATATCTCAGTTGCACATTCAAAGGGGAACACAAGTATCCACTTAATATACATATATATATATATATATATATATACATATATAAACAAGCACATTCTTAACCAAATAGGACGAAGGTTAATATCTATTATAATCCACGTTTCTGCAACTGGTCCCGTGGCTTCAGCTGATATTTATGACTACCTTCTTCTACTACCCATTCTGTATTTCCTCCGCCATCAGCAAGCACCTCTGCAGGTCTTGGCTCTTTCCCTGGAGGAGTGACCCATACCTTCATCCCTGAAGGGTCTGGGCCATTTATTGTCCTGTCTGGTTTGGGTTGTTGGAGTTTCCCATTGACCTTAATCATAGGACATGGTAGCACCAGAAGGCGCCCTACAGCATCTCCTGCCTTCCAGACATAATCTTCCTTGCCCCCATTGTGGAGAAAAAGTCCAATTTCCCCATGGTAGTCTGGATCAATCACTCCTCCTACTACTGTTATTCCTTCCTTAGCCTGTTGGCTTAAAGGCAGTAGAAGCCCGAAGTGGCCAGGGGGAAGTCTTAGCTTCCAGTTCAATAGAACGTTTGCTGTATCTCCTGGCAAAAGCACTCCCCCCATTGGAGCCAAAACGTCTAGACCAGCAGAACGCAAGGTCGTGGGTACAGGAAGCAAAAATTTTCCTACTGGGTCACTAGGGGTGATAGTGAGTGGAATCATTCCCACTTCCACCCCTTGGTTCCTGGACCCATGAATTCTGGCTATAGGAGAAACAGTACCATATAGTGGACGCTGATTCAAAGCATATACTGCTTGCTGGAGAACCTTGCCCCAGCCCTCCAGGGTATTGCTACCTAATTGGCGCTGTAACTGTGTCTTCAAGAGGCCATTCCATCGTTCTATCAAGCCAGCTGCTTCTGGGTGGTGGGGAACATGGTAAGACCAGTGGATACCATGACCATGGGCCCACAGTCGCACTTCTTTGGCTGTGAAGTGAGTTCCTTGATCAGAAGCAATGCTGTGAGGAATACCATGACGGTGGATAAGGCATTCCGTAAGTCCCTGGATGGTAGTTTTGGCAGAAGCATTACGTGCAGGAAAGGCAAATCCATAACCAGAATAAGTATCTATTCCTGTAAGAACAAAACGCTGTCCCCTCCATGATGGAAGTGGTCCAATGTAGTCAACCTGCCACCAGGTTGCTGGCTGGTCACCCCGGGGAATAGCACCATATCGGGGGCTCAATGTTGGTCTCTGCTGTTGGCAAATCTGGCACTCGGCAGCAGCTGTAGCCAGATCAGCCTTAGTGAGTGGGAGTCCATGCTGTTGAGCCCATGCATAACCTCCATCTCTGCCACCATGACCACTTTGTTCATGGGCCCATTGAGCAACAACAGGGATAGCTGGAGAAAGAGGCTGACTATCCACAGAACGAGTCATCCGATCTACTTGATTATTAAACTCATCCTCTGCTGAGATCACCTTTTGATGAGCATTTACATGAGACACAAGTATCTTCACATCCTTTGACCATTCAGAGAGCTCTATCCACATACTTCTTCCCCAAATGTCTTTCTCACCAATTTTCCAGTCATGCTCCTTCCAAGTCCCTGACCATCCAGCCAAACCATTGGCTACAGCCCATGAATCAGTATATAATCGAACCTCTGGCCATTTCTCCTTCCAGGCAAAATGCACAACCATGTGCACTGCCCGAAGTTCTGCCCACTGTGAAGACTTTCCTTCACCAGTGTCCTTTAGGGTTGTTTCAGAAATTGGCTGTAATGCTGCAGCTGTCCACCTCTGGGTGGTGCCTGCATAGCGTGCAGAACCATCAGTAAACCAGGCCCTAGTCTTCTCTTCCTCAGTCAACTGATCATAGGGCAAACCCCATGAAGCCATAGGTGCATGCTTAAGCCCAGGAGACATTGTAACAGGAGTGGGAACCATAGGCATTTGGGCAACTTCTTCATGTAGCTTGCTTGTGCCCTCAGGGCCTGCCCGGGCCCTGTCCCGTATGTACCACTTCCATTTGACAATGGACTGTTGCTGTGCACGTCCTACTTTATGGTCTGGTGGGTCAGATAACACCCAGCTCATGATGGGCAGCTCAGGTCGCATGGTGACTTGGTGGCCCATTGTCAAACGTTCAGTTTCCACTAAGGCCCAATAGCAGGCTAAGAGCTGTCTCTCAAAAGGAGAATAGTTGTTTGCAGATGAAGGTAGAGCCTTGCTCCAAAATCCCAAGGGCCTCCGCTGTGATTCCCCTATGGGAGCCTGCCACAGACTCCAGACAGCATCTCTATCTGCCACTGATACCTCAAGCACCATTGGGTCTGCTGGATCATATGGCCCTAGGGGCAGAGCAGCCTGCACCGCAGCCTGGACCTGTTGAAGAGCCTTTTCCTGTTCCAAGCCCCACTCAAAGTTTGCTGCCTTACGAGTCACCTGATATATGGGTCGTAGTAACACACCCAGATGAGGAATGTGCTGCCTCCAGAATCCAAAAAGACCCACCAGACGTTGTGCTTCTTTCTTGGTGGAGGGAGGGGCCAGGTGCAACAACTTATTCTTTACCTTAGAAGGAATGTCTCTGCATGCTCCACACCACTGAACTCCTAGAAACTTCACCGAGGTAGATGGCCCTTGAATTTTAGTTGGATTTATTTCCCATCCTCTCATGCGCATATGCTTTACCAACAAGTCTAGGCTAGCTGCTACCTCCTGTTCACTGGGTCCAATCAACATAACATCATCAATATAGTGGACCAGTGTGATATTTTGTGGAAGAGTCAGGCGATCAAGATCCCTTCTAACTAAGTTATGGCACAACGCTGGAGAGTTAACATACCCCTGAGGTAAGACAGTAAAGGTATACTGTTGGCCTTGCCAGCTGAAAGCAAATTGCTTCTGGTGGTCCTTATGAACCGGTATTGAGAAAAAAGCATTGGCCAGATCAATAGCTGCATACCAGGTACCAGGAGACATATTAATCTGCTCGAGTAAGGACACCACATCTGGTACAGCGGCTGCAATTGGTGTCACTACTTGGTTGAGTTTTCGATAGTCAACTGTCATTCTCCATGATCCATCTGTCTTTTGCACAGGCCAAATTGGAGAGTTAAATGGAGATGTGGTAGGAATCACCACCCCTGCATCTTTCAAATCCTTGATAGTGGCATTAATCTCCGCAATCCCTCCAGGGATACGATACTGTTTTTGGTTCACTATTTTCCCTGGTAGAGGCAACACCAATGGTTTCCATTTGGCCTTTCCAACCATAATAGCCCTCACTCCACAGATCAGGGAACCAATGTGGGGATTCTGCCAATTTCTAATTATATCTATCCCAATTATACATTCTGGGACTGGGGAAATAACTACGGGATGCGTTCTGGGACCCACTGGGCCCACCGTGAGTCGGACTTCAGCCAAAACTCCATTTATCACCTGACCTCCATAGGCCCCTACTTTAACCGGAGGGCCACAATGCTTTTTAGGGTCTCCTGGGATCAGTGTCAACTCAGAACCAGTATCCAATAGGCCTCGAAAAGTCTGATTATTTCCTTTTCCCCAGTGTACAGTTACCCTAGTAAAAGGCCTCAGGTCCCTCTGGGGAAGGACAGGAGGAAGGCAAACAGCATAACTCTTTGGTATTGTGACAAGGTCCTTCCTCACTGGAACCCGGCCACCCCTTCATTCAAGGGGTTCTGGGTCTGTGAACTGTCTCAAGTCTGGAAACCGGTCAACTGGGCGGGATTCGCTACTCCTAAAATCAAATGTTGACTTCCTGTCATTCGTTCTAGAGCTTTTCTGCTTATACAGATCAAATAAAAACTTAGTAGGCTTCTTATGTATTTGGTTCCTGGGAACACCATGATTAATTAGCCAGTTCCAAAGATCATTTCGGGTCATGCCATTATAGGTATTGTTTTGCCTTTGCCACCCATTATGATAATTACTGTAACTACGCTCATCTGGCCTTCTGCGATTCAGTGCTGCCACCTGACGCCTACCCTGAGGTCCTGTTAGACCTACTACGTGTACATTTAATTTATGCAAACGAGCCACAACTTCTCTAACTGTAAGATCTGGCATAAGAAATAGAGCAAAAACAAAGCTCTTCAAATGTTCTGGTGTCTCTCTCAGTACTTTCCATCTTATAAATTCAGTGAGTGGCATGTCCTCTGGGTCCTCATATTGTGGAGAATGTGGTTTTACACTTCGAATCCACTCGAGCATGCCCATCTGCCTGACCCTCACAATCCCTTCATCAATACTAAGCCAAGGAATATCAGGCATCTCTAACTCGCTGTTAGTAGGCCATGTTTTAATAAATACATCAGCCAACCATTCAAATAAACTTTTAACACCTTTTTTAACTGCTCGAGCTTCCATGTTAAACCTAGAATCTCTACTCAGTGGGCTCATATCGATAAACTCAGTATGATCCAATTTTATATTCCTTCCACCATTATCCCACACCCTTAAAATCCATTCCCACACATATTCCTTAGGCTTCTGCCGGAATGAATCAGCAAACTCATTAATTTCTTTAGTAGTATATCGCACCTCCTCGTGGACCACACTTTCTATCTCACCTTGAGGGGCTTGCTTAGACTTCAATCTGGTTATAGGTCTAGAGGCAACAATTGTTGGGCCCTGAGGGACATCAGCTCCCACTGGGAGGGGGGGATTAATTTCCTCAGGCAAGGGTGGGGAGGAGGGATCTGCAGGGTGTGGATTCTCTGCTGAGGGTGGGGAGGTTAATTCCTCAGATAAAGAAAATCCCTCAGAATCCGAGGGTTCAAAATCCTCATCATCATAGTTCTCCCACACATCTCCATCCCAAGTTTCAGGGTTCCACCCTTTCCCCACCAGTGCTCTCACTTTAACTGCTGACACTTTTCGTGGCTGGGAATTAAATTTGCGTTGTAAATCAGCCAACCGTATAATAAGGGCTCCAGCTTGATTTTCTGCTGCTTTAGCTCTTTGGCTGCTGGAGAGAAGATTCTCTTCCAGAGCACACTTGGAAACCTTTAAACTGTTGTTTCGAATCCGGAGCTGGTCATTTTTATCACCGAGCTCCATATTTTCGTCTAACAGTTTATCCAGACATGCTAGGAGCAACAAGGCAACATCATTATTTTCCTTATTTTTCCGCAATTTCTCAAACACGTTATATATAGAGTCACTAAATTCCTTGCTCCTCACAAGAGGCGAGTTAGGTGAGTCAAATGGATCTATCTTCATAATTAGATCAAATAGTCTGCACCAAGGATTATCATTCCTCTTCATGCCACCAGGAGAGCCTTCAGTAACTCTAGGCTTCATTGGGTTGGAGAGCTGGCTCCAGAGGCTACCAAGCCCACTAAAGAAATTCATCCTTTCAATTCTGTTTCTCTAGAACAACTTCTGGTACCAAAATCTGTATTAGTCAGGGTTCTCTAAAGAAACAGAAGCAACAGGATGAATATATAACCATATACAATTTATTGATTTGCTCACGTGATGGAGCTCAACAGTAGCACCAAACTGGAGAGGCCGGGAATCCAGGGAACTGCTCAGTCTGCAAGGCTGGATGTCTCAGCAGTCCCAGTCCAGTGCTGAAGACCCGAATGGATTTTGGAGATCCGTCAGTCTCAGTACACATTGGGATCCGAAAGGCTGATCACAGCAGCAAGACAAATTCACCAGATGAGAGAAGCAAGCCACAGGAGGAAAAGGGACCAGCTCCCGCTGCCGTGGCCTTAAATACTGCCTGCTGGCAGAAGGCAGCACCCACATTTGGGGTGGGCCATCTGGGTTGAGGTGGTCCAATCAGAAAATCCTTTTCTCTTATTTGTTCCTTAGTCCAGTCAAGTTGACACCCAGGATTAACCATCGCAGACAACATAGTGAGATTTGCCATAGACTTACTATAGAGATTTGCCATAAGAATATATATGAGATTTTGCTATCAAGATTTAGCCATAGAGATTTGCTGAGATGAGCATAAAGAGAAACTTAGAATAAACAGCTTTACTTGATACTTTCACAGGACTTGTGTGATGCTTGCTTACAGAGGTATTGCAGCAAATGGCAAATATCCTGGAGGCTGTCCTAGTGGCCTTTGCACTGCTCTTGCAGTGACTCATGGGGAGTGAGGAGTGGGCCTGGACCCTTGAATTTCCATGTGCAGCAGAAAAGGACAAGTCCACTATTATTATAAAATTAAGTAATGACTAAACTTCTGTCTGGAAGCCATTTAAGAGGGAACTTACACTGTGATTCTAGCCACTCCAACAGTTATCAGAATGTCTGAAGAGCTGATCCTGAGTCCAGCAGACCCGGTCCTGAGACAAATGGATACCTTTGGAAGCCCTCATCAAGAAATTCTAATGGACTTCTAAACTGTACATTTAAAATTCACCCTATTCTTAACTTCTCCTACTCATCCATCAGTCAAGGGCTCTCTTTTCTCTATAGCTATACTTTTGGGGATCTGAAGGAGTAACCCAGTGGCCACACACATCGTCCTGGTTGAGCATAGAAGAAATCAGAATGATTGACACCCAAATTCCCTATTGGCAAAGGGTTACCTCCTCAGAGGGAGGAGTAATAAAAATAAGAGCTAGAAATTAACAAGGCAGTTTAAAGTCAAGACCACCCCCGCCAAGTGATGGGTTTCCTTCTCAGCTAAAAGCTAGAGATTTCCCTGGATCTGCCAGTAACCTTATCAGTCCAACAAAGTTAGCATGAATCGATGACTGGATTCATACGATGCAGAGCCAGGGGGGATGTAATGATCAGAAATAAAAACTCCATTTTCCACCTTATTTTTAATATATTTTATTGTTATTAAACTTTTTCATACATCATACATTATTTCTCAATCCAATTTAGAGACATTGCCCTTTCCATGGCCCCCACCCCACCTGAGTTCATGCACTCTGCCATACATGTCTTACATGTTTTTCTGGGTCTTTCCAGAGTTTTTTTTCAAAGCAGAGGCTTGTTGTTTGGGGGAGAACTTCACTGTTGCAGTCAGGTTTTTTCCAGTTCTTTTGTTGTTAAAAACTCCATTTTGAACAGAGAAACTGCTTAAGTTTATTTTACTCTTAGCTCAAGGTTGCATGGCAAACTGCAGGCAGCCCAGGTCCCCTCCCCTTTCCTTACTGCCCAGCTGCATGTCCAAACCATGAAACATAGACATAATTAGCTACTGTTTTTTTCTTCTGTAATTTGCTTATCCTACTTAAAGGCACCCTGACATTTTCTAAGTGGGCCAAAAGTGGAAGGCAGCTTTGCTCTGTTACAGTCTCCCCTTTAAAAGCAACCCCCTTGCCGGGCGTGGTGGCGCACGCCTTTAATCCTAGCACTTGGGAAGCAGAGGCAGGCGGATCTTTGTGAGTTCAAGGCCAGCCTGGTCTACAGAGTGAGTTCCAGGACAGCTGAGGCTACGGGGAGACCCTGTCTCAAAAAGACAAAAAAAAAAAAAAAGCGACCCCCTCAATTTACTCAGGGCTGCAGTCAGATTGCCAAGACTGAATGCTGGGCAGATGGTCATAACTGGGCACTGAGTCTGTTTGTCAGCAGTGCTGTTTTTTGTTTCTTTTTAATAAATTTGGATGATTAACATTTGATTTGGCTCTGGGGACTTTCCTGGTTTTCTAAAAGCTACAAAACATTTTCATTAGTTCTGGAGAGATGATTCAACAGTTAAGAACATTGGTTGCTCTCCCAAAGGACCCAGATTTGGTTCCCAGCATCCACATGGCAGCTAACAACAGTCTGTAACAACCTACTAAAACCATCCTGGGGAGGAAAGGATTTTTCGGCTCACATCTCCTGGGTCTTACTTCATCACTGACAGAGCTAGAACGTGGAGGTAGGAACTGAAACACAGGCCATGGAGGGATGCTTTGCTCCCCTGGCCCATGGTCAGCCTGGTTTCTTATACAATATACAACAACCTGCCCAGGGATGGCACTGCCCACAGCAGGCTGGGCACTCTCACATCACTCAACAATCAAGAAAATATCCCACAGACATGGCCACAGTCCAGTCCAATGGAGCCAATTCCCCAACTGAGGCTCCCTCATCCCAGGTGTGTCAAGTTGACACTAAAGCCATCTAGCACAGAGTCCTTGGCAAGTTTGGAGAATGCACTGAGGAACTAACTACTCAACCATGGTCAACGAGCTGCTGCTTCTCAATTGTGTTGAGTCAGAGCTGTAGGCAGGATTGAATAGCTTCAGCCTTGATGCTTGATGAATTTGTTCAGCCTGTTCTGTTTTGGAGGTCAAGATCTGGGCCTGTTTTTTCCCACATTGATGGCCGCCTCATGGGTCACTTCAGACTCTAGAACTCTGGTCCATTTCCAGAGCTCTAGATGCCTCTACCTGCATCTGCATGGACTCATCCACCCCAGGTGACACATGAACATCCTTGATCTGGAAGCTCAGACAGTGAAGACCCAGCAGTCAGCAGCCTGGTTGATGGCGTACACAATGTTGGCATTAAAGGACTCTGGCTCTTGGAAAGCTTTGTCCACTGAGAGCTTGCCAAGCTGATTTCTGGGTCACATGAGTTAGCAGAGTGACAGCATACTCAGGTCCTCGAGACCATAACTTGCCACGTGAGGATCCATAATATGCAGATGAAGGCCTCCATCTCTTTGCAGAGTTTCATTATCAAGACTCACACCTGACTGCTTAGGCACATTGATGAGAATTTCCTTGAGACTCTCTAGACCAGATCTAACACAGGGAAGAGGATGTTCAAACCAGGTTCCAAGACCACTCAGTAAAAAGAAAAAGTACCATAAATTTCCAAACAAGCTACATAGCACTGCATTCTATGCCTGGCCCAAGTTTGCCTTTAATCAGCTCCTAAGTGATAAGCACTGGGAAATGAGAAAAATAGGCTGGGGCTGAGGTTCAGAGGCAGAGCACTTGCCTGTCACGTGCAAGGCCCAGGCTGGAATCCCCTGCGCTACAAAAAAAGAACCAAAGCAAAACCCAAACTACAGCAAGTGCTGCTTCACGTGCACTGGAAGGGAAGCTGTATACCTTCCGGGATTTCCTGGGTGAGACTGATGGCGATGGCGACAGCCCACTCCGGGTTGACTATAGACAGGAGGTAAGACTCGATGGTCTGTGTGAGCTTAACCACCTCCTTATCCAGCAGAGCTGAGCACTTGGCTTGTGCTGACTTCAAGAGCTTTGCCTTCAGGTTTTTCTCAAAACCGTGCTTGGCTGTAGACACGTAGAGGGTGTCTAGAGAGAACTTCGGAGAAAAGGAAAGTGATGGTCAGGCAGGAAAGTAGTGTAAGATCCTCCTACCCGGGCTCAGGCTGACTGTAGAACATAGAAGCTCTTACTAGGTTTCAACTATTACCCTCATCAATTTAGAGATTAAGAGTAGGGTTGGAAGAGATACTTCCAGCTCTGAGGCTGGAAAGGAAACTAGAAGTTTCTTTCTTTTTATTCTTTTTGGTCCTTTTGTGACAGGGTCTCCCTGTAGTCACAGCTGTCCTGGATCCCACTCTACAGAGCAGGTGGCATGCATCTCCCAGAGATGCTGCTGCTTCCCAAGTGCTGGGAATAAAGGTGTGGGCCACCACACCCAGGAGGGTTTTTTGTTTTTTCCTTAAAATGACACTTAAGAAATAAATGGGGCTGGAGAGGTGGTTTGGTGGTTAAGAGCACTGGCTTCTATTGCAAAGGACCCAGGTTTGAGTCCCAGCACCCATCACATGGTGCCTAACAACTGTCTGTAGCTCCAATTCCATGGGATCTGATGGCCTGACCTCTTCTGAGCTCTGGGGGCATTGTTTTACATGGGTACGCTTATACACATGTAGGCAATACACTCATACATAAAATAAAAATAATAAATATTTTAAAAAGTGTACTGGAGAGATGACACAGCAGTTAAGAGCAATTGCTGCTCTTGCAGAGGACCTAGGTGATGCTCAGCACCCACAGAGTGGCTCACAAACACCTGTGCCTCTAGTTCCTGGGGATCTGTTGCCCTCTTCTGGACCCTCCTGCACCAGGAGACATGCAGAAAAAAAAAAACACTTATGCACATAAAATAAAATAAGTAAATCTGTAGAGCATGGAGCCTAGAGTCCACCCACTGGGAACAATGTCATGCAGGCACACACCATCATTATCTTTTCTTATCATCATCTTCGTGAAGAATCTAACTTATGAGAGTCTAAACTTAAGTCATCCTCAATCTAGTTTACTGTGAAGGGTCTATGAAAACCTGTTTATGCTTTTTTTGGTATGCCACTAAAGGAATAAACTTCCAATTTCTTTTTATTATTATTTTTTATGTGTATGAGTGTACTGTCTGCATGTAGGTTTGTGCACCCATGTCATCCAATGCCGCGGAGCTCAGGAGAAGGCATCGGTTTCCTCTGGAACTGGAGTCAAAGACGGTTCTTAGCCACCATGTGGGTGCTGGGAATTGACCACGGGTCCTCTGCAAGAGCAGTTGGCACTCTTAACCGCTGAGCCATCTCTCCAGCCCCTAAACTCCCAATTTCTAATTCACAAAGTAGAACAACACGATTTAGAAACTTCTTGTTCAGCAAAAATAATACATAAGACAAAAATATTAAGTAGTAACTACTGTATAGAATGACACCTAATTTCACCTCTTTGAAACTGGGAAATGCAGCTGTAGAGATGGAGTTGAAGTTCCTTGTGAGCCTCCCAGCTTGGGTGATTTGTTCCAAATTCAGGTCCTCTGCAACAGCAACACAGGCTGATAACAGCTCACTCATGTGTCATGTATCCTTTACATTTAGAAAATTTTGTGTGTTCCCATCTCTGCAGGGGATTGCAATTTTTATTGCTTGTTTATAAAAAAATAGTTTGCATAAGGAACTACTAGTTTGTTTTTTTTAAAGGATATTGCAGTTTCCTGATAACCATTCAGTCATCTATGTCAACATCCTGAAGTGAGATAAAGCTGAGCACTGAACCATTCATTCACCACACATGATCTCACTTCTGGCTTTAGCCTTCTCTAGATGAGGAGCTCTGGGTAGACTGACCCAATCCAGTCATGACTAGCCAGGTCCTTCCTCTGGTGATACACAATAAGAACTGCTGTGTGTTTCAAGAGGACCTCCTTGCCAAAGTCTTGCCGCCGGTGTTGGGGCTGGAGTTTGTGCTCGGGCTCCTGGGCAATGGCCTTGCCCTGTGGATTTTTTTGTTTTCACCTCAAGTGCTGGAAATCTAGCCAGATTTTCCTGTTCAACTTGGCCGTGGCTGACTTTCTTGTGATCATCTGCTTGCCATTCCTCGCCAACAGCTTTGTCAAAAAGAGGGACTGGAGGTTTGGAGATATCCCCTGCCGGCTGATGCTCTTCATGTTGGCAATGAACTGCCAAGGCGGCATCATCTTCCACACAGTGGTGGCCATGGACAGGTACTTCCGGGTGGTCCATCCCCACCACCCCTTGAACAAGATCTCCAACTGCACAGCAGCCATCATCTCTTGCCTCTTGTGGAGCATCACCTTCGGCCTGACAGTCCATGTCCTGTTTACAAAGATGTTGATCTTCAACAGCAAAGCCAATTTCTGTAACAGCTTTAGGATCTGCCACAGCTTTGGATGACACAATGTCATGTTTCTCTTGGAGTTCTTCTTGCCCCTGATCATCATCCTGTTCTGCTCAGGAAGAATCATCTGGAGCCTGCGGCAGAGGCAGATGGACAGGCATGCCAAGATCAAGAGGGCCATCAACTTCATCGTGGTGGTGGCCGTTGTCTTCATCATCTGCTTCTTGCCCAGTGTGGCTGTGCGTATCCGAATCTTCTGGCTTGTGAACAGGTGGGGCATAAATGATTGTAAAAGTTACCGCTCAGTTGACCTGGCCTTCTTCATCACCCTCAACCTCACCTACATGAAAAGCATGCTGGACCCTGTGATTTACTATTTCTCCAGCTCATGCTTCCCCAACTTCTTCTCCACATTTATCAACCGAGGCTTCTGGAAGAAGACATCAGAGGAACCAGATAACATGCAAACACAAGTGTGGCACTCAGAAGGGACCCCAGTACAGCCAGAAGTGTCCCAGATGCATTAGTGGCCAACCCCAGTGAGCCATGCAGCCCCTCTTATCTGGCTTCAACTTCTCCTTAAGTAACCATGGCTGGAAGGGAGGCTGCCACCGAGAACTGAGATCTCTGGAGAAACAATATAGCCCCAGTGGAAATAAAGACAGCAACTGGACAGAAGTTATCCCAGCAGTCATTAAACAGGCTGCTAGGTCCCCTGGGCTCTGTGGGATCAATTCACCTTTCAGCCAGGATTTAGCAGAAATGGACGAGGGGAGGAGACACTGGAGCGTTGCTTGCCCTGAGTGTCCCGTGCTGGTAAGAAGGGGACTGAGCTCAGGAGAGACTGAGCTAACAGCACTGTGGAGGGAAAGGAGCACCACTGCTGCTAAGATCAGCAAGAAACCCATCCCTCCCCCCCAGGGCTGAGCAGTTAGAACGCTGGCTGGCGGAAGAGAGCTACCTCCTGCCTCCCACCTCGTTTTTTTTTTTTTTTTTTTTTTTGGTCTTTTTGGAGACAGGGTCTCTCTGTAGCCCCCATCTGGCCTGGAATCACTCTGTAGACCAGGCTGGCCTTGAACTCACAAAGATCCGCTGCCTCTGCCGCCCAAGTGCTAGATTAAAGGCGTGCGCACCACGCCCGGCCGCCACCTCTGTTTTTATTATTAAAAGGGATTGAGCCGGGAGTGGTGGCGCACACCTTTAATCCTAGCACTCGGGAGGCAGAAGCAGGCGGATCTTTGTGAATTCAAGGCCAGCCTGGTCTACAGAGTAAGTTCCAGGTCAGCTGGGGCTACAGGGAGACCCTGTCTAGAAAAAGACAAAAAAATAAAAAAATTAAAAAATAAAAGGGATTGAAATTGTTGCTGCCCAGTGCTTTACAGGGGGCGAGCCTTCTGTGTCATCTGCTTGAGTTTCTGTACTTACGATACATCTGCACTGCAATAAATTTTGATAGGAGACTCTGTCTAGTGTTGCCTATGTCTGGGTTATGGTTCACAGAAATGGAGCTTTTACTTCATCAGAGACCTACATGGGCTACTGATATCCTGACAGAAAATACCGGGAAGAAATAAAAGCAGTTTCATTTGGAAAGGAGGTTCAGATGGGATTGCAAGAGAGCTTCACACTTTATAGATATATATAGATATAAATATATATAGATATATATATATGTGTGTGTGTGTGTGTGTGTGTGTGTGTGTGATAGATTCTTACAAGTAACTGAAAAAGTGAAAGACACACCAGCACATGAGCTCGCAGGGTTTGATGATGAAAGTTTTCCTCGATAAGCTCCCCGTGTATGACCAAGACACCAACAGTTGTAAACACATGATATTGTGAGAAGGAGAAAGAAGAGGAAGAAATTTGGTAAATTACCACTTCTCCTTTTGAGGTATGAATTACTGTATGGGGTTATGACTAATGTATCCTTTAAAGAGAAATGAATCTATATAAAGAACCCTGAAAAAGTTGGCCAATAGTCAGTCTTGATTTTGAAGTCACACCAGTTCCTTCTGGGTTTTTTTTTTTTTGTCTTTTTGAAACAGAGTCTCCCTGTAGCCCCAGCTGTCCTGGAACTCACTCTGTAGACCAGGCTGGCCTTGAACTCATAAAGATCCGCCTGCCTCTGCCTCCCAAGTGCTAGGATTAAAGGCGTGCACCACCACGCCCAGCTCAGTTCCTTCTGTTTTGTTGCTTGTCTCTGAACACAAAGAATGTCCTAATGCTCCATAACACATGTCTGTGCCTCTCGTTATCCATCCACTTATCCTTAACATTTTGTATTAATTAATTAATTGATTGTATATGTGTGTGCACACAAGGCCTGAAACCACGTGGAGGTCAGAGATCAACTGGTGGGAGTCTGCTCTCTCCTTCCACCACGTGGATCCCAAAGAGCAACTCAAATTGTCATCTGTCTATCTATCATCTACCTACCTACCTACCTACCTACCTACCTACCTACCTACCTACCTATCTTCAGGGTCTCACTGTGTAGGCCAGGCCTGCCTCAAACCCAAGGTATTCTTGGTGTCTGCCTCCAGAATACTGGGACTGCAGGTGTGTGCTCCCAGCCCTGGCCTGCGTATACCCACTCAATTAGAGATTCTCTTCAATAATTCAAGGAGTTTGGATACTAAGTAAACATTATGGTGTATAGAGTAAGTGTGGCAGGACATGGTACCCAAACCTGGGTACCCAGCACTGGGAAGTAGAAACAGAAAGATAGGTTCACAGTCATCCCTGACTACATAGTGAGTTTGAGGTAGCTTGGGCTACATGAGACTGAGACTGTCTTTAAAAAAGAAAAAAAAAAAGAGTGACATGGATGTGATGGTGCACACCTTTAATTAGAGCACTCAGGAGGCAGAGGCAGACACAGATCTCTGTTCAGATTGAGGCCAGCCTAGTCTACACAGTGATTCCCAGGTGGGCCAGGCCTAGGAGGATCCTGTCAAAAGAAAAAATGAGTAAAGACATAAATCTGACCAGTCAGGGATCAGGGATCTTAAGTGACAATTTAAGATGAGTGACTCTGTGTGTATATCGAAAGCAAGTTAATGGGAAAAAACATAAAATATCTTAAGAGGCTATAAGAAATAGAAAAGGTAGGAAAAGGAAAAAAACACCTTCTCTTGTAGCATGCCTCAGGGCACCACGTGGCTGAGGGTCCCCACCCCAAGGAGGAGCAAGCAGCATGGCCTAGGTGCGTGATTCTGGGTGGGGCAAGGTGTGCAGTGGCGCGGAATTGGGGGACTTATGATTGGTCCTGGGAACTGACATCATTTGGTTTATAAAAGCAGGCTGTGGCAAGGAGTAAATTTGAATTTCATAGTAACATCATCATGAAATTCCCAGTCGTTTTTTTTTTTGTTTTTTTGTTTTTTTTTGGTCTTTTCAAGACAGGGTCTCCTTGTAGCCCCAGCTGTCCTGGAACTCACTCCATAGACCAGGCTGGCCTTGAACTCACAAAAGATCCGCCTGCCTCTGCCTCCCAGTGCTAGGATTAAAGGCATGTGCCACCATGCCTGGCTTCTTTTTTTTTTAAGCCATTATTTTTATTAAGTATTGCATGCATACAGGCTAAGGTAGGCCTGCATTTCATTTGGGTGGCCAGTGGGTTGGAAAGAGATTCCTTTGCAGGTCTACCAATCTAGGTAGCTGGTGTTGTGAGTGGGTATTAGCTGAAGGGAGGCAATCAGCCATCAGCCTGAAATTCCTGTCCTGGCTCTGGGCAGGTGAAAAGTCACAACCAAGAGTGGAACACATGTCTCATGGGTCCAGGCTAAGAGCCTAAGTTGGAATTAACACTTAGGCTAGGCTACAGGAAGTAGCTGGCTGGTCTCTGCTCTGAGAGGCCAGATCCCCACAGTGTCTGCAAAGCAGGTGTTGTGTCACCATACCCCTTAGCAGGGCTGTGTGGTCTCTGTTTGGCATAAAAAGAAAGCTTCCTACATTCTCTAATGTGTGTGTGTGTGTGTGTGTGTACTTGTGAACAGAGCTGGAGGTGTCACCCTCAGGAAGGTCACCCACCTCCTTGGAAACAAAGTCTCCCATTGGTTGGCCTGCAGCTTACTACTTAGGCTAAGTCTCTCTTCCTCCCCACTGTTGGGATCACAGGCCTGCACCACCACTCCAAGCATTTTATGTGGGTTCTGGGAATAGATCTGAAGTCCTCCTATCTGCCAGTGCTGGGAAGTCAGAAACAGGTAATCTGTAAAGATCACCAGCCATCCAGCCCAGCTAAACCAGTGAGCTCCAGGACCTGCAGGAGACCTTGTCTCAAACAGCAAGGCAGAGAGGGACTGAGGAAGACACTGGACATCAACCTCTTGTGGCTGTCCTCCGTGTCCTCACTGGTCACTGACCTCTTGGTGCACAGGGCCGTTTTGAGCCCCAAGCCTCAAGGGGGAACAGGGAGGGAGAGGGGACAGGTTCGAAGCATCGGGGTAAGCCTGGCAGATCAAAGAAATATCTGGGAATTACCTTCAAGGGGCCAAAATAACTAATTTATTGTAGGAGTTTAGGGTCTAATATAGTAGATTTGGTTTAGCAAGAATGGGGGTGAGACAACAAAGGAAGTCTGCGTGTACTTTTTGCAATACCATTTGTTTCCCTGAGATTAGGCTTTTATCTGGCAGATGCACCTTTGGGATCCTGAGACCAAGGTGTGTTTAGAAGTAACAGGTTCAGGAATGTTACGCCCTATGTTACACTCCCTGGGGGATGAGCTGCAGGCACCTGGCATCCACCAGGCGAGTGGGGGCTGGCTTCCGCTCCTCCCAGCCTTTGCAGGTTATCAGGGAAAATCCAGCTCACTTGCAGCTCAGCCATCATAGAATACCAGGTACCACAGCTCCCCCCTTGTTTTTATTATTAAAATAGGGAGGTGTCATCATATTCTTCAAGTATGGGTTCAGGAATGGCCTGACACTGAACCAGGACATTTTGGGTTGCTACCTCAGCAAGGCTGTTAATTCAGTTTTTAATGAACCAGATAACACAGGGGGCAATTACTAAGAGCACTCCTAGGGTGAAAAGTGCTCCTATGAAGGGAAGCATCCAGGTGATCAAAGGGTTGGAGAACCAGGAGACAGATTTTGGGAAGAACATCAGACCCAAAGTTTGTTTTGAAGGTCCTTAAGGGCTTTCACATTTTGTTCCTCTCATTGACATAATAGCAACACTCTTCCCCTAAGAACATACAAGTCCCTCCATGTTCTGCAGTTAATAGGTCCAAAGCCCGCCCATTCTGTGGCAGCACTCCAGTCAGCAAATTTATCTGTTGTTGAAGTGACTCAAGACTGTTGGTGGTGGAAGCCATCACCTGATCAAGCCTGTCCTGAAAGTCCGCTTCCATATTGTAGGCCTTTGCAGGGGCTCCTCCTGCCATCCCTGCTGCTGCGATGGAGAGGACCGGGCCAAGGCTGATCAAGAGGGAAATGAATATTTCCCTCATTTGGCAGTCTGGGCACAGCATCTAGGCAGCTTCTTCCTTTTCATAAAGATATAGCAGGGGGATTATGACAACGGGCATATAAAAACCAGAGCACAGAGGGTGGTGGTGCTGTTGCACCAAAGAAAGAAAGGGGGTTTGACACACAGGGTCCTGATGAGGGAAATATTTTGAAGGTATCTGGGGTCAGACCTCGCCAAGGGTCTCACTAAACAAAGAGGGAGGGTAGTGAGCTGCTCAAAGATGGGAACGCCATGGAGCATCGGCCTGGCCAAGCCAGTGTTCCTGTAGGGAGGTGTGAGAGGAAACAGCACTAAGCAATGGGCAGGCGAGAGATGTGCAGAAAAAGCACTGGGAAGCTCTGGGGTGAGGAGTGTAATTAAGAAGGTCCTTGACTGGGCTGGAGAGATGGCCTAGTGGTTGAGAGTGCCAACCGCTCTTACAGAGGACCTGGGTTCAATCCCCAGCACCCACATGGCAGCCAAGAACCATCCAAAACTCCAATTCCAGGAGAACTCCAGTTCCAGGGGAATCCAACACCTCTTCTGACCTCCGTGGCATTGCACAACACGGGTGCACACACTTGCATGCACATACAAAATACATTCATACACATACAAAAATAAATAAAAATTAAAAAAAAGAAGGTCCTTGGTGCCAGGCACAGTGGTGCATGCCTTTAACCCCAGCACTCAGGAGGCAGAGGTAGGTGAATCTCTATGGGTTCAAGGCCAGCCTGGTCTACAGAGCAAGCTCCAGGACAGCTGGTACTAAAAGGGAGACCCTGTCTCAAAAATACCAAGAAAAGGATAAAACTAAAAAAGAAAAAAAAAGGTCCTTGGCATACTCAACATACTGTGGCCAGGACAAGGTGGACTGTACCTCTTTCTCCACTTGGGATTCCTACAATAAAAATTGGGATTGAGTGAGAAACAGCTGAGAGGCACATACAAGCTGACGAGAGATGTGGATGTCAGCGGTGGGATATCTGGCGAAGCCATGAGGATAGAGTCTCCCCTGTACTCCTGCCCACCAATGATCGAACTGGTTATCTTGGATCTGGAACATGGTCCCTGGGCTGTGTACATCCTCCATCCTGCAAGACCAATACCTGAAACCCCCGTAGGTGTTAGCATCCTATAAACATTCTCCTTTGTTATGGTATGGGAAACAAACAAATGAAGCCGGGATAGTAGAAGTGGAATTGGGGAACACAGGAGCAACGATGATCTTCTGGCAGCCTTGTAGGGGGAAGTCACTAGACCCTATCACCTGATTTCTTCCTTCCCAGATTTCCCTCATCTAAAAATGCCAGAGGTGAGTCTATGTTGGAGGTCTGTCCCCTGGTTGGGCAGAAATAGAATTAGTTTGGATTATAATTAGAGCACTTACTAAAATGGCAGAAAGGAAGAGGTGGTCAAGAACTATGCACGTTATGTCGTTTGGATTTTGGTGGTGGCACCTCCTCCTTCTTCTCTTTCCTCGCTCCTCCAGGGACAGGCGTGCCATCTTTTTTGTCAGTGGGGATGAGTCCAACATTGTGGGCTGTTGTGAGCTGGGACCCAGATGGGCCATGTGCAGTCCTGTGGGAAGACACAAGCATAGCCCCTTCCTGATGTTAGCAGTGGGTCAGGTCCTTTCCACTGGTTATCTAGGGGTCCTTCCACCTGACAAGTATCTGAGGGAGAGTGGCTGGTGTCTACCAATGTTTGATAGTTGGTGGATGTTTTGAATTTCCATACATACTGAATAGGTTAAGCATTGTTAGTCCCATGGCCAATTGGAAATTGGTGGTGGGGGGGCATATTTGCCTGTTTTGGCTTAAATAATTGGTTTTTTAAAGACTTGGTGGGTTCTTTCTATGATGCCTTGTCCTTGTGGATTGTAAGGGATACCCATATGATGTGTGATAGTCCACAACTGACAAAAGGATTGGAAGCTGGAACTAGCAAAAGCAGACTCATTGTCAGCTTTGAGTTGCTTGGGGATGCCCAGGATGGAAAATGTGGAGAGAGATGTACCACAAGGTCCTTGGCCCTTTCCCCTGTGTGTGCTGTGGTCCATATTAATTTAGAGTAGGTATCTACTGTGACAAAGACATATTTTTGTTTACCAAAGGAAGCAGTGTAGGTGACATCTGTTTTCCATAAGGCATCAGCCTTTAATCCTCTGGGATTGGTTCCTGGAGCCTGTAATGTCCGAATGAAAGAGGAACAAGAGAAGCATGCTTTAAGGATACGCTGAAGTTGGGCAGTAGGGACCCCGGGGAAGCAGGCTCGGAGTACTCTAAAGTTGGTGTGGGTGGTGGAGTGGAATTTTTCTGCCTCAGAGAGAGATAGTATGGAGACCCCAGTGGAGGCAACACGATCAGCTAGGGAGCACCTCAGAGGGAGGTTCTGGCAGAAGACTGTGGGCATGGATATGTTGTATGAAGAGAGGGTGGGCCCTTTTCTGTAGGAGGTATGAGATAGTAATGAGGAGAGGGGAGAGAGGGTTATTGTCCAATCAGACAAAGGATCTGGACAGCCAAGGTAGTAGGTTAACAATATAAATACTATCTGAGAAAAGGTTGAGAGGTTTATTGGTCGCCTTGAGGGCAAAGTAGACAGCATAAAGTTCTTTGTATTGTGGGAGTGGTTGGGAAGGGGATGAAATAAGATTTGGGGGAGTTGATCTGAGATGTCACAAATTATGGCCGTGGCTCACCTTTCCCCCCCATCTGTGAAAATTGAAGCTGCCTGATCCATGGGAGCCTCCAGGAAGAGGCAGGGAGGGAGCCAGGTTAATAGTGGGAAGGTGGAACTCCATTTGTCATTAGGATAATGGTTGTCTATTTGTCCTGGGAATCCCATGAGGCTGATGGTTATGCAAATGTGATTATGTATTAGCCACTGGATATCTGGAAGAGAGAAAAGTGTGATTATAAAATTGAGTTCTTTTCCTAAAGTTTGTAATGAGCAATCTCTTCCACTTCTCATCAAAGCTGCCAGGGAATGGATTCATCTCAGTTAATAGGCAGGGATCTCCCCCAACTGGCATGTGTAACCATTCTAGGACTCCTGCAAGTTGGTGAAGAGCTCCTATGAGGGTGGGGATATGTTAAAAATGAGTAACAGAACAGGGAGAGAGGGTGAAAAGCAAGCTAAGCCATGCCCTGGAGGGCCTGATTTACCTTAATGAGGGCTTCATCTATAAATTTTCACTTAGAGGCAGGTGCTTTGTCACCTTGTAGGAGATCAAAGAGGGTTTGGAGGATTGTAGTTGGGATGGGAAGCCAAGAGTGAATCCAGTTAAGGTTTCCTAGGAAGCTTTGGAGGGAAGCTAAGGTAAGGATGGGGGGAAAGAGAGAACAGGTTTGAGTGGCCTTACTTCTGTGAGAGAAATTTTGGTGCCCAGGAAACAAATGGGGGGGGGATCATTTCAACTTTATAGGGGGGCTATGTTAAACCCAAAGTCTGCTAAGGAGGGTACCAGCTGGTCTCTCAGGACTGCTATGTCAGCCAAGAATTCATCCCATGCCAAGATGTCATCCACGTAATTAATGGAAGACATGTAGGCCTTGTTCTATGTGAGGTTTAAGGGCAGAAGAAACAGCCTCTTGGCAGATCATTGGGCTGTTAGCCATTCCTTGTGGTAGGACAGTCCATTCATAATAGGCTGCCGGTCCTGAATTATTAATGGTAGGAATGGAAAAGGCAAACTATTTACAGTCTTCAGGGTGGAGGGGTATTGAGAAGAAGCAATCCTTAATATCAATAGCTAATAGGGGGATATTGGCTGGTATAGCATATGCAAGAGGGGGGATCTTTGTGGGGATCCCCATATAAGTATAGTTTATTAATGGTACATAGATCTTGTAAGAGGCACCGCACCCCTATTGTCTTTTTTCTGACAAACACGGTGTGTTCCAGGGACTGCGAGATGGATGGAAATGTCCCAATGGGAGCTCTTGTTTTACTAGATTTTGTAAAGCTATTAATTTTTGCCCTGGTAAGGGCCACTACCCAACCCAGACCAGATCATTTGATAGCCAGTCTAGGCAGGGGGAAGTGTAAACTGCAGTGACCCTCAGAATTGGGGGTGCTTTTTTAAGATAGTGGAGGCATTTTTCCCTGGCTACTTCATCTGCCTGGGTGCAGCCACCCTCAGGGGGGCTGGCACTGAGCATATCAAGAGCCTCCAAGAGGTCTCATCCTAACAGATTGTTATTGCTTGATCCTACTAGTGGGTGGATTCAACCTGTGTTTCCATCAGGGTCTTCCCAGGTATATGTATTTTTGGTGATGTAAGATCGTGAGGGTCCTCCTACACCCATGAGCATGGGGCCTGGGAGTAAGGATCAGTCTGAGGGGAATCTCTTGCTGTTTTAAGATGGTTCTGTCCGCCCATGTCTATGAGGCATTTGAAAGGTCCCCCATCTTCATTGTTAAGGAGAGGTGGGAGCCCTCCAGAATGGGCGAGGCCCAAAGGGCACATATTGATCTACATTCTGCTTTTATTTCTGGGGTTGGGGGTTGCCCCTTTTTAAATTTAAAGGCTCTAATGGTTTGTCATCTTTCTTTTCTTTTTTTTTTGGTCTTTTCGAAACAGGGTCTCCCTGTAGCCCCAGCTGTCCTGGAACTCACTCTGTAGACCAGGCTGGCCTTGAACTCACAAAAATCCACCTACCTCTGCCTCCCGAGTGCTAGGATTAAAGGTGTGCACCGACACGCTGGCATGGTTTGCCATCTTTATCATATTTTGAATGGCAGTCCCATTTCCAATGGTAGCCTTTGCAGCACCAGCACCGAGGGCAGATGGTGTTGGGGAGGGAGTCGGGAGGTTCTTTAAAAAAGGTGGATGCCTTAGGGCACTCCCCTTTCCAGTGCCCCCTTTCACCGCACTCACAACATCTCTCATTTGATGTAACAGCTACCGGGAAGGCTTGGGCTAGGGAAGCAGCCTTATGAGCAGCTGTGCTTATGTCTTTGGCAGCAGCAATCCAACGGTTGTAATGTTCCTCATGTTCCTCCTTTAAGCCTCGACAAGCTTGTTTGCACTCGGTGGTCATACCATCCCAGACAATGCTCTTGAGGAGCATTTCCCCAGTTGTAGGGTTGGGGATTTTACATTCTAGGCTGCCTTTGGTTCTTTTTTTTTTTTTTAAGGGGAGAGCACGAACGCAGTCCCCCACTACCACAAATTATGCAGTCAAGTTTCCCACATTTGGGGAAATTGCAGAGGTCAGCACATCCAGAGTGCAATGGATAAGCCTCGCCCTGGGAAAACCACCTTTGTGATCATGGTATCTCCCCTGCCAGGTAAGTATGCCTTTGGTTCTTAAGATGAATTCAGATAAGGGTTCCTCAGGTTTCTGCCATAAAGATAGAAGGGAAGAGCCCTTCTGGGGCCCATTGGGAAGAGGGGTTGAATCCCAGACTTGTAGGGCACAGAGGTGGACCTGGTTGAAGTAGCCTGGGGCTAAAATAGCCTGCTGGGCTCCTGTGGCAAAGTTGCCTTGGCAAAAAAGTTCATCATATCTCCAGTTGACATTGGGTTGAGTTAGAGGCCTTCATCTCAGTAGAGAGCCTCCCATTGGAGAAACAGGGGCCCTGGAAGGGAGGAACAGCAAATGTCCCTCCAGTTGTGGGGGGTGTTAGGGGTGGCACAAAAGCTTTGGAGGATGGACTTTGTCCAGGGGGCCTGGATGCCGTCCTCCCTTACAGCCTGTCTTGGTTCCTTTAAATCACCTGCCTGGTAGGGATACCAATTCAGGGGGTGGCTGTGTGTAGAAGTGGCATTGATGGGAAAAGCCTGACAAAGTTTTTACTGTCCTGGACCTGGCAAAGTTCTTTTATGGCACAGGGGGGATGTGGATGGGGAAAGCTCTACGTCCAGCTTCTCAGAAGGAGGCAGCAGAAGATACAGGGAGGAATTAGGCTTAGGACAAGATGGATCTGTTTTTAAGTGTTTTTTTTTTTTATTTATTTCTGTATATGTATGAATGTACTGTCTGCATGCAAGTTTGTGCACCCGTGTCGTGCAATGCAGCGGAGGTCAGAAGAGGGTGTTGGATTCCCCTGGAACTGGAGTTCTCCTGGAATTGGAGTTTCAGATGTGTCACACCAACTCTGGTGTCGTCTGTGTGAGCATAATAACGGACGAGGAGATATGAGCCTCACAAGGCTAAGCTCCCTGGTGGTCAGTGACAGAGTACCCAGCCTCAGCTTCTAAGATCACGATGCATTACAAAGATGTTATGCTTCATGAGTGTTGGACTTTGTACATTGTCTTTTGACTCTCTTCCTGAGCTCAGCACAACCTCAGTCCCAGACAAGGGACAGTTAAACATGCTTAAAAATAATTCAGGCAAACAGAAGCCTCGTGAACCTAAGTAAAATCATACAGAGATACAACATTTAAAGGCTCCTTTGTCCTAAAAGTCCCCACAAAGATATTGTAGACATTACACTAAGTGAGATCATAGGTTAGTTACTAATAATAAAAGTGTCCTTCCAAACTTAATAATAATAAGACTCAGTCCTTTAAGCAGAAAGCTACATCTAATAAAGTTAGTAAGATAAAGTTTAGCTACAGTTATACATATTAAAGTGTAACACATAGTTAGAGGCACATGGCGGGGATTTCTCCTTTAAGAAAAACACTGTGTAATTTATGAAGAGCTAAAAGGCCCCCTTTTCAGGCTTGTGGCTAAAATCACAACCTGGAGATAACAAACAGCCTTGAGAAAGTCCTAGCTCCAGGAAGGATGAGAAACACCAAATTGGAACTTCAAAAGAAACAAAGACTCTTAATGGCTTGTGATTCTAAGACTGCTGTTTTATTGCTTATGAAGACAGTGTGAGCAGTAAAAACTTTCATTGATGTACAAATTTATCTGAAAGCTCGCCTTGCAGCCCAGGTGCAAGCTGCTAAGGCAATAAGCCCTTTATTCCCGAGAAAATGCAAATCCCCTGCCTGTCACCTCGACCCTTCCCCCTCCTGCCTGTTTTGCCAAGCCGCTTTGTCTGCCGCTTTGCCTGCCTGTATAAAAACTTGACTTGATCTCAGTAAAAGTGCACTAGATTCAAGACCACTCTGGTGTCATGTTCATTTTATTATATTTCGCCTAATCTGTGCCCTCCTGTGCAAGACTCTGATTTCCCACAGGTGAAAGAAATCCAACTGGGTTAGTGAAAGAAATCTGACTGGGTTAGCCTGCGGCAAGATGGTTCTCAGCCACCATGTGGGTGCTGGGGATTGAACCCGGGTCCTCTGTAAGAGCAGTCGGCACTCTTAACCACTAGGCCATCTTTCCAGCCCCTTTTTTAAAGTTTTATAGCCTGTTCCAAGACAGGTCTGAGACTAGGTGGTTCCTAGAGCAGTCTTTATCAGAGTTCTCAGAGGACCCTCAGTTCTCAGGCCATTTTTATCAAAGTCTGTTGTTTATCTTTGTTTCGGGTAGGTTGGTGGGAAGGGCCTAAGCACTGTCTAACAGTGGCAATGATTGGCAGGAGCTGGGGGAGCTATCTTGCACTTCCCTTCACCAGGCCAGGTGCGCAACCTGGGTCCAGGAGTCTGGGTCATAGAAGTCCCCAGAGGACATCCACAGGACTATTGCAAGGACCTCACCCCTGAAAAAGGTAGCTTCCCATTGGGAGATTTTAACCCCTTGATGTTTAAGAAGTGTCCTTAGTCTCCTAACCTATGGTTCCCTTTGATGTGCGTGGGTATTTCCCATGATAGAAAAAGAAAAAGAAAGAAACACTTATGCTCCAAGGGAACTTTCCCAAAAATGAAAGCCAATGGGGGATTCCACGCAAGCCTTCCTTCGAATCTGAGAAGCCGGCAGTGGAGCTAATTGCTCTTAGTTGGTCATTGAGTCACTGCTTTGTTTGAAAGGAGAGAGAACTTTAGATAGAAGGTCTTTGCTAGGGCTGGAGAGATGGCTCAGCAGTTAAGAGCATCAACTGCTCTTGCAGAGGACCTGGGTTCGATTCCCAGCACCCACATGGTGGCTAAGAACCGTCTTTAAGCCAGGTGCAGTGGCACATGCCTTCACCCAGGCTTTCTGTCCTGAGGATGTGAAGAGACCCCTCCACCAGTCAATCCTCTACGGCAAGTAGCCAAGGGAATACATCTCAGCTGCCACATCCCAGTGCAGATGAAGGAAGGATGCACTTAAGTCTTGGAAACTAAGCACAGTGACTCACATATTCAGTATTGCTAACTTTCCCCTTTTTTCCTGTCATTTCTCCAGGTACTCTTAAAATATTCAAGTATGAATTTTATCCTGAACATAAGTTACTAACAATTCAATAATTCTATAATATTTTAAACCCACAGTATATAGGGGCTGGAGAGATGGCTCAGCAGTTAGGAGCACTGGATGTTCTTGCAGAGGACCCAAGTTCAATTCCCAACACCCACATGGTGACTAACAACTATCTATAACTCCAGTTCAGGGGGAATCAATGCCTTTTTCTGACCTCCACGGGCATTGCACAACACAAACATGCAGGCAATACATTCATAAATGAATAATAAAAATAATTTTTAAATTTTTTATTAATTTTATTTATTTCTGTATGTGTACAAATGTACTGTCTGCATGCAAGTGTGTGCACCCGTGTTGTGCAATGCCACGGAGGTCAGAAGAGGGCGTCGGATTCCCCTGGAACTGGAGTTCTCCTGGAATTGAAGTTTCAGACGGTTCTTGGCCCCCATGTGGGTGCTGAGGATTGAACCTGGGTCCTCTGCAAGAGCGGTCGGTGCTCTTAACCGCTAGGCCATCTCTCCAGCCCCAATAAAAATAATTTTTTTAATCTTTTTTTAAGCCACAGTATGGGCGCCAGGCATGGTAGTGCATGCCTTTAATCCCAGCACTTGAGAAGCAGAGGCAGGAGGATCTCTGTGAGTACAGCCTAGTCTACATAGTGAGTCCCAGGACAGCTGGGGCTACAGGGAGACCCTCTCTCAAAAAAAAAAAAAAAAAAAAAAAAAAAGCCACAGTATGAATTGGTTACATCTAAAGTTCAGATCATCCTTCCTGGCCCCAAGTGCTGTAAATCCAACCCAGGGCCTCCCACGTGCCAGGCAAGTAAGGTCTAACCTAGGTTGGTACAAAGCTGACAGCCCACAAATCTAGAATTGGGTACAAAAGCTGTTAGCAAGAGTGCCCCCTCTACTGGAGGTGAGTGTAAATAACCATGATTCATACAGGCTCCTAATAGGCCACAATGAAACAAAATGCTGTCAGGTGCAAAGGTCTGTGTGTGGTTACACCTGGAATCCCAGTACTGGGGAAGCTGAGACAGGGTTGCTACAAGTTTGAAGCCAGCCTGGATTACATAGTGAGCACCCATCTTCCATCCAAAAAAAAAGGAGGGGGGGCACTGAACTGATTCATGAATTTCTCTTCCAATGGCTGGTGGGAGAAATAGCTCAGGCATGAAACCAGATCTGTGCCTCCAGAACACAGCTTTTGGTGCAGTGCAGGAAGGAGGCAGGGTCTATCTGGTTGGCTTCTTTGAGGGTATTTGCTGTGTGCTACCCATTCTAACAATGTAAAAGATGCACTGATAGCACCCCACGTACCTGGAGAGTGTGCTGAAGAATGCACTGCAGTGGGAAGCATTTCACTCTCAGTGGTGGGGTTCTCCCCCTATTATGGGTAAGTATGAAGGTTTTTGTGTTGTTGTTGTTTTTCCCCCTCATGGGGTCAAAGTGTATCTAAGTCCATGATTGCAAGCAGAAAAACTGAAGACAGAAATTGGGAATTGGCAGTGTCTAAGTTTTTTTTTGTTTTGTTTTGTTTTTTGTCTTTTTGAGACAAGGTCTCCCTGTAGCCCAAGGTGTCCTGGAACTCACTAGGTAGACCAGGCTGGCCTTGAACTCAGAGGTCTGCCTGCCTCTGCCTCACAAGTGCTGGAATTTCAGGTGTGTGCTACCATGCCCAGCAGTGTATAAGTTTTTAATATAAATTTTGGGAACACTGGAGTGCGTCAGTCAGTAGAGTACAGGACTGGCATTCACAACACACCACCTCCCCAACACCACAGAACCTAGAAAAGTTGGTGCAGGCCTGTAAACCCAGCACTCTTGAAGTAGAGGTGTGAGCATCAGAAGTTCAAGGTAATCCTCAGTCAGACAGTGAGTTGGAGGCCAGCCTGGGCTACATGAGACTCTGTCTTAAAAGAGAAAGCAAAGAGAGTTAGTCGTAGTGGAGCATGCCTTTAATCACAGCACTCAGGACGCAGAGGTAGGTGGATCTCTGTGAGTTCAAGACCAGCCTGATCTACATAGTGAGTTCCAGGCCAGCCAGGGCTACAGGGAGTCTCTGTCTCAAAAAGACCAAAATAAAGCAAACAATGCCAGGCATGTTTTTAATCCCAGCCCTTGGGAGGCAGAAGCAGGTGGATCTCTGTGAGATAGAGGCCAGCCTAGTTCACATCTTGACTTCTAGGAAGCATGTGACTAGGCAGACAAGAAAAGGCAACAACCAAATATAGGAGTGTAAAGCACTAATGAAGAGAAATGTTTGAGCAAACCAAGTTCAGCAGCTTCATAATAGTTAGAGGGAAGTCTGTTAAACGTCCTGCACAATGGTAGTGTTTGGATGATTTGTTTCTTTGTTTTGCAACTGAGTTCCACTATATAGCCCAGGCTGGCCCAGAACTTGCTATGTAGACCAGGACCAGGACCAGGCTGACCTCAAAGTCACAGAGACACACCTGTCTCTGCGTCATTCCGATTGCTAGAACTGCAGGTGTGCACCACCACACCAGGCTTAACTGTTTGGTCAAGGCTGGGTATGGTGCTGAACACCTGCAAACTTTAAGGTTTAAAAGAATTTATTTATTTAATCCTTTTTTTATGTGTATAAGAGTTTTGTCTGTATGTATACAAGTGCAACACAAGTGTGCAATGCCCACAGAGGACAGAAGAGGGCACCAGATCTGGATCTGGAGTTATACACACTTGTTAGCTACCACCACCAGGTGGTGGGAACCAAACCCAGGTCTCCTGGGACAGCAGCCAGTGCTCTTAACCACTGAGCCATCTCTCCGGCCCCTAGATTTTCATTTTATTTTATGTGTATGAGTGTACTGCCTGAATGTATGTAAATGCGTCCATGCTGTGCAATGCCCATGGTGGTCAGAAGAGGGCATTGGATCCCCTGGATCTAGAGTTATGGACAGTTGTTACCCACCCTGTGGGAGCTGGGAACCATGCCAGGTCCTCTAGAAGAGCAGCCAGCACTCTTAGCCACTGAGCTATCTCTCCAGCCCTAGATTTTTTTTTTGACTGATTAATTTTTATTTTACGTTTATGAGTGTTTTGCCTACATATATATAATGACCACAGAAGCCAGAACAAGCTCTCCCTGGAACTGAAGTTATAGAAAGTTCTTGTTATTTATTCATTTTCATCTTTTTGACACAGGGTCTCCTGTAGCTTGGCTAGCCTGGAACTTGCTATGTAGACCAGGCTGGCCTTGAACCCACAGATCTCCACCTGCCTCTGCCTCCAGAATGCCAGGATTAAATGCTTGTGCCACCAAGCCAGCTAATCACCATGTGGGTGCTGGGAACTGAACCCAGGTCCTCTGCAAGAGCAGCTAGTGCTATTAACCATTGAGCCATCGTTCTAGCCTCATCCCCTGGATTTTTTTGGAGGGGTACTTGAGAGATGGCTCACTGCTTAAAAATACTGACTGCTCTTGCAGAGGACCTGGGTTCAATTCCTAGCACCCACATGATCATTACCAACCGTCCTTAAGACAGCCATGGTGGCCTACGCCAGAAGCCATCAGCTGTCTGCAGCTCCCGACCTGGGATACCAGCATAAGCCGCTCCATGCTGGCATGCTGACTGGCTTGATCGTGTGCAAGCCTGTGTGCAGGCAACCACAGCTCATGGGTTCATGAGTGGAGAGTCCTGTCCTGTCCAGAAGCCCCTGTTTCACTGAAGCCTGCCCATCCTCTGGCTCTTTCAATCTCTCTACCCTCTTCTCTGAGCCTTGGAGAAGCCTTGTGGTACAGAGCACCAGTTTGTGGCTGAGCACTCCACTGACACTTCTTCTCTGCACTCTGATCAGTGGAGTTTCTGCATTAACCATCACCCACTGCACAAAAGAAACTTCTCTGATGAGGTCCAAGAGTTGTACTGATCTATGGATTCGGAGGGAGCGTGATACCACGTCCACTTAGCAGAATCACAGCAGGAGCTTCACCTGTGGCCTGTGAGCTCCCCAACCATGAAAAGAACAAGACAGTGGCAGATCTGGCTGATGTCCTAGAAGCCATAGGAAACAGTGGGTGCAATGAATCATGGGATACAAGTGGACAGTAAGAAGCAATCACAGATAATAAAATTATAGTCAATGAAACAACAGACCCTGACTAACTATATATTTGAGCATATATTTGTGTTCTTAAGCAATGCCTTCCCAGGCATAAAGAAAGCAAACCCTCTGGCCCATCCCACTTTTATCATGCCCAAGTGAAGACTGGGAATGAACACCTTTTGTCTGAGCCTCATGTTCAGCACAGCCAGTAGAATAGTGTACATTTGTGATGTTCTAGTGCCACCTGTGAGCCCTGATGATCTTTGCACATGTGTAACCAAGGGCCCAACTGGGACCTCCACTGTGATTTCAGACTTGTGCTTGGTTTCTATAATCTCTCTCTCTCTCTCTCTCTCTCTTTTTTTTTTTTTTGTCTTTTTGAGACAGGGTCTCCCTGTAGCCCCAGCTGGCCTGGGGCTCACTCTGTAGACCAAGTTGGCCTTGAACTCAGAGATCCGCCTGCCTCTGCCTCCCAAGTGCTAGGATTAAAGGCCTATGCCACCACACTTGGCTTAAAGATGGTTCTTAGCCACCATGTGGGTGCTAGGAATCAAACCTGGGTCCTCTGCAAGAGCAGTTGGTGCTCTTAACCACTGAGCCATTTCTCCAGCCCCATCAATATATTTTAATTATAGTCATTTACTTGCTCATTGGGGGCATGTGTGTAGGTCAAAGTGAACTTGTAGTTGGCTCTCTCCATCCACCGTCTGGGATCTGGGGGTCTGACCCTGGTCATTAGACTTGATGTCAGGCACCTTTACCCTCTGAACCATCTTCACACACACACACACACACACACACACACACATATGCACACACATACATATGTAATTTTTGAGACAAGTTGTCATGTAGTCTAGGCTAGCCTTGAACTCACTCTGTAGCCAAGGAACATATTGAATTCCTGATTTATACCTCCACCTTGTAAGTGCTGGGATCACTCTCATGCACCACCAAACCCAGTTTGTGCAGTGCTGGGTGTTGAACCCAGGGCTTTGTACCTGCTAGTCAAGCATTTATCCACAGAGCCCACCATAATCCAATCATAAAACTCATTAAAATTTTCAGAAATTTTAAAAGAAAATAACTATTAAAAGATTGGTAAATGTTGGGAATGATTCAGTGAGACTCTCCTCTCTTGCTAATAGAAACGAGCATGGAGAAAATCTTTGGCAATGCATTCAGTTCACCAATAGGCAGTATGCTTGTGTTGAATCCTGTAAGTCTGTTCTTGGGAATGTAATCTTTTTTTAAAATGTCTAGTGTACATTTGATTGTTAACATTATTAAGCATGTTCTGAATACTAAGCAAGAAAAGGAGATGTGGTAGTTTTGTTTTGTTGAACATTGCACACAGGAAATTTCCAAGTAAGAAGACTGTATTAGACACTTTTCTGCTGCTGTGATAAAACACCATGACCAAGGAACTTATAAAAGGAAGAGTTTATTTGAGCTTACAATTGACGGTTCAAGGGAATTACAGTCCATTGTGGCAGGAGGCATGGCAGCTGGAGCAGCAAGCCAAGGGTCACATCTCACAAAGAGCACAGGAAGCAGAGAGAGGGCAACTGGAGACCATGAGGCTTGTTAAACTCACTAAGCCTGCCCCCAGTGACATACTTCCTCTAGCATGGCCACACCTTCTAAATCCTCCAAAAACAGTGCCACCAACTGGAGACAAATGTCTGAATACTTACAGTCTATGGGGGGACACTCATTCAAACCACCACAAAGACTAATTCTCCACTCCTGGAGATGGAGTCACTGGAAAATCCTCCCTCTTCCTTTACTGTCTCCTTTATCCAACAATATTTTTCTTTTTAAAAATATTTTATTTCATTATCTTTTGGGGCTGGAGAGTTGGCTTAGTGGTTAAGAGCACTGGCTACTCCTCCAGAAGACCTGAGTTCAATCTCAACATCTACTACATGGTAGCTAACAATTGTCCATAACACCAGTTCCAGGGGATCCAATACCATCTTCTGACCTCTGCAGGCATTGCTGGATAGGGGTGCACTTACATACATGCAGGCAATACACTCATACATATAAAATAAAATTAATAAAAAATTTAAAATCTTTTCTTTCTTTTCATACAATATACTTTAACCATATTTAGACCTGCTGTATCTGGACCATCCCATAGCCTGCCCACAGGATTTCACCCATTCTGTCTCCATGTTAAAACCTATGGAGTCAAGTTGGGCACCCAGCTGTGTCCAGTGTGAATTCATCCACTGAAGTGATGTCTGCATACCTAGGGTCACTCTCTTAAAGAAGATTGACTCTCCCTCACCAGCAGTGATTGGCTGCCACCATTCCTCAGCTAAGGGCGGGGCCTGCTTCCCATTTCCAGTTCTACACTAGGGTTGTCTCTGCTTGAGTTTGCATGGATCTTGTACATGCCGTCACCACTGCTGTGAGTTGGTACGTGCACATTCCCAGGAGGCTGCAAGACTGTTTTCCTTGGTCATGCACCACCCATGGCCCTTAAAATCTTTCTCTCCCCTTGTCCACAATGGTCCCTGAGGACTGGATTGGTGAGGTTTAATATAGGAGTCCTATTGGGGAAAATGTACTCTGCGGTCTTCTACTCTCTACACTTTGGCCTGTTGTGGCTTTCTGTGTTCATTGCCCTCCATTGCATGAGGTAGCTTTGCTGATGAGTGTTGAGAGATGCATTAGTATTCTATCAGTTGTCCTACTAGGTTCCACAAGCCTTAGGTGTGGAGGAGGTCCCATTGTTGATGTGTAATTCTGATGGGTTTTCCTTTATGTGACTTGTTTTTCTCTTGCAGCTTTCAGAATTCTCTCTTTGTTCTGTACATTAGTGTTTTTACTATGATCTGCCATTGGGAGTCTCTTTTCTGGTCCTATCTACTTGGAGTTCTGTGTGCTTCTTGTCTCTGTATGAGTATGTATTTGCTTAATTTAGGGAATTTTTCTCCTATAATCCTGTTGAAGATCTGGTCACTGCCATTACCTTGGGATTCTTCATCTTCCTGTTACCCAGCGCCAGGTTTATACCTATGGCAATAAGGTAAGATCTCTTAAGACATCTCTCCAGGTCTGGACAGGAAGGCATCTGAATGAGGGAGAGACACATTACATACATCCCAGGCACTTAGAAAATTTCAAATGGGCTCCTCCCAGTCCAAGTGTCAGACCCAGACTGTCCTCCAGGTGATGCTGGACAACTTTAAAATTAGGCTGTGCAGGAGATCATGGCACCAAGATAAAAGCCTCTAAACTGAGACTTCCTGTAAAGTGAAATAACTAGGTGTCAGGCCACGCTGGAGAAGAATCCCTGAGTCCAGATGGAGGCTTCTTGAACCCTAAACCCAGACTCATAATGACCAGAAGAGAAGGGAAAACTGCCCCAAAGCTATGAGATTCTGGAGAAAGTGTTCCCCCTTGTCCACATTTAAAGCTAAAGCACCTACTTGCAAAAGATCATCCTAATCAAATTCCACAACATGTTAAGTGTTTCATGGAATGGGGAGTAGTAGCAACAACCAACTCCTGACCAAAGTAATAACAGTGCTGTGGAAGCCATGGCTTGGATGCAAGCCAGCCATCCTGCTGCAACAGGATTTAGCTGCTTAGATAGACAGGCCAGAGGCCTCTTCTAGGGCTCCAGAATCTGAATCAATACACCTTTGGCGACCACGTGATGCTTATCCACAAACAGGTGGAAAGTTTCAGTAATGTCAGGTAATTCTAAAGCTGGGGCTGATGTCAGAGCTTCTTTGAGTTTTGGGAGCATTTCCTTGTCTTTTACTCCCAACTTAAAAGCCCATTTCCTCCTGGGCTCCAGTAGAGGGTTAGGGGTTCCTGCAAAGCTGGCTATCCAAAGTCTGCAGTCCTCGGGCATTCTCTCACCTGTCTCTTGTTTAGGATAGGAGAGATCCTACTTGGAGATAATGACCTGTTGCCACCCTTCAGGCAATACCCCAGATAAGTTACCTTGTTGATGGGCAGTTGGGCTTTCTTAGCAGACACACAATAGCCTTGAATCCCTGTGGCAGTCAAGTCCAGGTTAACTGACCACTAAACTCCACCTTGGGGTCTGTCCATTCAAAGGTAAATGTGGGTTGACTCACCAGTGCCAAAGGCAAAGAGAAAAATGCATCTTTTAAAATCTAAAAGCGCCGACCGCTCTTGCAGAGGACCCGGGTTCGATCCCCAGCACCCACATGGCGGCTGAGAACCGTCTGAAACTCGAACTCCAGGAGAACTCCAGCTCCAGGGGAATCCGATGCCCACTTCTGACCTCCGCAGCATTGCACGACACGGGTGCACAGACTTGCATGCAGACAATACATTCGTACACATACAGAAATAAATAAAATTAATAAAATCTAAAACAGTATACACAGTCTTTCCAGGGTCCAGTAAGCTGAGCAGGATTTGGAAACATCGGACGGATAGTCTCCTCTCTCTTATTAACTTCCCTCAGGTCCTGAACAGGGCAATGATCTTTGGTGCCTGGCTTGGCAATGGGGAGCAGAGGATGTTCCAGGAGGAGTGGCATGGAGCCAAGATCCCTGCCTCTCTGAGGCAGCAGGCATGTTGCCAAATGCCAGACTTACTGTCTCCTGACACTGGGTATTGCTTTTCCCTCACAGGGGAAGCCGAGCTCAGGATCTGAACAATTATGGGTGGCCGATGTGAGGCCAGTCCAGGGAGACTGGTTTCTGCCCACACTCCTGGAAATTTCTGCATTAGCTCTGCAATGAGGGGGCTGTGAATCTCCAGCTCTTCAGGGCTTTTCTCCATTATTTTATTTTATTTTTTATTTATTATTTTTTATGTGTTTGAGTGTACTGTCTGCATGTAGGTTGGTGCACCCATGTCATGCAATGCTGTGGAGGTCAGAAGAGGGCATTCGATCCCCTAGAACTGGAGTTAAATACAGTTCTTAGCCGCTATGTGGGTGCTGGGAATCAAACCCCGCTCCTCTGCAAGAGCATTTGGTGCTCATAACCACTAAGCCATCTCTCCAGCACCTCTCCATTATTTTATATTCCTCTGGCTGAGGGCAAGTTGCCCAAATGATCTGGCACAGGTTCCTTAAATCAAGAGTAGTCTTCTTTTCATCAAATGTTATGGTGACACCAAGTTTTAATCTTGTGCACAGAATTATTTTAGTTTTGCTTCTGGCATGCTCAGCTATAGATTTGGGTATGCCAGACATATTTAAATTTATTAAACAATGTCTCTGAGTCTTTAAATGTTCCACAAATCTTCTAAGTGCTAATTGTTCATACAAAACAGTATTTGGGTTGGTTATTTAAAGATTTTATTGTTAAATGTTTTCTGATTTGGTTTTGGTTTCAAAAGGGGTATGTTAAGGTATCTCTTTTGTTTGTTTATTTTTAAAGTATTTTGGTTTCAATGTTCAGTCTAGTTTGTGTTACTTTAAGACCTTTAAAGTCCTGAAGAAAAAAAATATTAAAGAAAAACAGCTTTGTTAAGTAGTTAAAAAAATACAGCTGGTTGTAGGTTTGACTTACTATGTTAACTCATCTTCAGGACTGGGAATGAATTTGGGGACTGGCCTTTCTGCCTCATCTTATCTGGCTTTGTCCTAAGTTCTGTTTCTGCAGCGAGACTCTGCAGGCAGGGAGATGAGGTTTGTTTGGGTAGGGGTGGGGCACTCTTTCCAGGAGACCCTGCTGGCTTGGATGTCTTACATGTTCCTCCCCTAGAGCAACTCTTTTTGGATTTTAACCATCATGCTCTGCAACTTGGGTCAGAAGCAGTGGCTCGCAGCTGCTCCTGGGTGTATTATGGGAGCTGATCCCGGGATGGCCTGGGAAGTCCAGTCTTTTGCCTCTGGGAGTTGGGTGGGAGCAGCCTGGGATGGCTACTGTGTCTTCTTAGACACTGGGCAATGATGTGATTTTGTGTCTGTTTCCTCTGAAGTTCCCCCCCCTTCTTCCTCATGAGAAGAAAAAGGCAGCCCTGGGCCTGAACTCCTGCCCCACCAGCTTGGCGGGCTGGCCCTTCAGACCCTATGTGTGTAAACATATGTGTGCACCATGGCAACATGAAGGTCGGAGAACAACTTGAAGTCAGTTCTCTCCTTTATGGGCTCTGGAGATTTAACTCAGGTTATTAGACTCAGTGTCAGATGTTTTTACCTGTTGAGCCATCCTGCCAGCCCCTATTTTATTCTTAACCAAAAATCCCAGGTTGTTAACATAGATCAAACTGTCAGATTGAGTGAATCATGTTTCCCTCCATTTGAATAGCAGTCTGTGTTACTGCCAAGCATAAGAAAAAGTAAACAGAATTATTTTGTTTGTGCTATTAAAGACAGTAAAATCTGTTAATATAAAGACTAAAAGCTATGCAACATTTTCATTTGTTCTGGAGAGATGATTCAACAGTTAAGAACATTGGTTGCCCTCCCAAAGAACCTGGATTTGGTTTCCAGCACCCACATGGCAGCTAACAACAATCTGTAACTCCTGTACCAGGGGATCTGATGCCTTGTTCTGGCCTCTGTGGTCATTGCACACATGGGTGCACATACATGCCCTGGGTGCCTACATTAGAAAACAGAAAGAGGGGCTGGAGAGATGGCCTAGCAGTTAAGAGCACCGGCTGCTCTTCCAGAGGACCCGGGTTTGATCCCGAGCACCCACATAGCAGCTGAGAACCGTTTTTAACTCCAGTTCCAGGGGAATCCGACACCCTCTTCTGACCTCCGCAGCATTGCACGACACGGGTGCACAGACTTGCATGCAGACAGTACATTCATACACATACAGAAATAAAAATAAAAAATAAATAAATAATAAAAAAATAAAATAACAGAGCACAAATAAATGATCTAACACTGCAGCTGAAAACACTTGAGAGACAACAACAAATGAACCCTACACCCAACAAACAGGAAGAAATAACAAAAATGAGCATAAATCAATAGAAACAAAGAAAACAATACAAAGAATCAATGAATCCAAAAGTTGGTTCTTTGAAAGGATAAACAAGACAGACAGACCTCTAGTCCAGTTAACCAAAAGGAAGGAGCAACTCCAAATCAATAGAATTCGTGATGAAATGGGAAACATCACAACAAACAACAAAAAGATTCAATCATACAAGAATATTTCAAAAACCTATACTCTACTAAATTTGAAAACTTAAGAGAAATGGATGAATATCTGAAATCCTGGAAATCAACAAAGCTTAAGCAAGAAGAGATTGACAGCTTAAACAGACCCATAATATTTGAGAAAATTGAAAATGTAATTAAAAACTCCCAACTAAAAAAAGCCCAGGCCCAGATGGTTTCATGACAGAATTCTATAGAACATTTATAGAGGACCTACAACCATTACTACTCAAAGTGTTCAGAAGGATACAAACAGAGGGAAATCTCCCAAATTCCTTCTATGAAACTAGCATCACTCTAATACCCAAACCAGGCAAAGATACAACCAAAAAATAAAACTATAGACCCATGTCATTAATGAACATAGATGGAAAAATTCCCAACCAAATACTTGCAAACCACATACAGACCCACATCAAAAAGATCATCCATCATGACCAAGTTGGATTCATACCAGAGATGGAGAGATGATTCAACATATGTAAATCAGTAACTATAAAACAAATATGCCAGGCGTGGTGGCACATGCCTTTAATCCTAGCACTCAGGAGCCAGAGTCAGGTGGATCTTTGTGAGTTCAAGACCGGCCTGGTCTACAGAATGAGTTCCAGGACAGCTGGGGCTACAGGGAGGCCCTGTCTTGAAAAGACCAAAACAACAACAACAACAACAACACATAAATGGACTCAAAGACAAAAGACACAATCATCTCAATTGACACAGAAAAAGCCTTTGACAAAATCCAGCATCCCTTCATGCTTAAAGTCCTAGAGGGAATTGGACTGGAGGGATCATTCCTCGACATAATCAAAGCCATATAAAACAAACCCACAGCCAACATCATCCTAAATGGAGAAAATTTAGAAGCATTCCCCTTAAAGGCAGGAACCCAGCAAGGCTGCCTCCTGTCACCACTCCTCTTCAATATAGTGCTGGAAATGCTTGCTAGGGCAATAAGGCAAGAAAAGAAAATTAAAGGAGTACTAATTGGAAAAGAGGAAGTCAAGCTATCCCTTTTTGCAGATGATATGATAGTGAACTTAAGGGATGCTAAAAACTCCACCAGAAAACTCCTAGAAATGATCAAGACTTTCAGTAAAATGGTGGGATATAAAATTAACCTAGAAAAATCAGTAGCCTTTCTTTACACCAACAACAAGCAACTGAAGAAGGAATATAAAGAGACCTTCCCACTCACAAAAGCCCCAAAAACAATAAAATACCTTGGAACAAACCTAACCAAAGGCACCAAAGATCTCTACAAAAAAATTTTAAACCTCTGAAGAAGGAGATTGAACAGATATCAGAAGATGGAAAGACCTCCCATGCTCATGGGTTGGAAAAATTAATATAGTGAAAATGTCCATTCTACTTAAATTAATATACAGATTCAATGCAATCCTAATTAAAATCCTCATGATTTCTTCACAGACTTGGAAAAAAAATCCTTAAAACAAAACACCCTGAATAGCCAAAGCAACCCTGAGTTAAAAGAGCAATACAGGGGAGAATGCTATACCAGACTGCCAAGTATATTACAAGGCCATAGTCATAAAAACAGCCTGGTACTGGCACAAAAACAGACCTGTAGACCAATGGAACAAAACCGAAGATCCAAACTTGAACAGATGCAATTTTAGCCACCTCATATTTGACAAAGGGGCCAAGAAGACTCAGTGGAGGAAAGACAGCACCTTCAGCAAATGGTGTTGGCAATACTGGATCACCACTTATAGAAGAATAAAATTGAACCCCTACCTCTCACCCTGTACAAAAATCAACTTGGATCACAGACCTCAATGTGAAACCTGAAACTGAAGGAGATAGAAGAAAATGTTGGCAGCAACCTACAATACATAGGTGTAGGAGAAGACTTTCCAAATCAGACAACTTCACAGGAAATAAGGTCGAGAATTGACAAATGGGACCTCATTAAACTCAAAAGCTTCTGTATAACAAAAGAAACAATCAGTGAAGTGAAGAGGAAACTCACAGAGTGGGAGGAAACCTTCACTTCTGATACATCTGACAGAGCATTAACTTCCAGAATATATAAACTACTCAAAAAACAAAGAACTAAGAAAACAAATGACTCGCTCAAAAGATGGAGTAAAGAGCTTCCAGAGACTTCAGAAGTGAGGAAATAAAGATGGCTGAGAAACATCTTTAAAGAAGTGTTCAACATCACTAATAATTAAGGAAATGCAAATTAAAACCATTTTAAGATATTATCTCACTCCCATAAGACTGGCTAGGATCAAGAAAACAAATGAAACCAAATGCTGGAGAGGTTGTGGGGAAAGGGAAACACTCATCCACTGCTGGTGAGAATGTGAACTGGTACAACCACTATGGAAAGCAATGTGAAGAACCCTTAAAGGCTCAAAATGAGACTACCACCTGACTCAGTAATACCACTCCTGGGTATATACCCACAAGACTCATCCTACCACAAAGATACATGAACATCCATGTTTATTGCAGCTCTCTTCACGATAGTGAAGAGCTGGAACCAACCCAAGTGCCCCACAACCAACGAGTGGATAGAGAAAATGTGGTACATCTACACGATGGAGTTCTATGCATCAGTAGAGAAAGATGACATTGGAGCTGGAGAGATGGCTCAGAGGTTAAGAGTACCAACTGCTTTTTCAGAGGACCCGGGTTCGAATCCCAGCACCTACATGGCAGCTAAGAAGTGTCTTTAACTCCAGTTCCAGGGGAATCCGACGCCCTCTTCTGACCTCCATGGCATTGTACGACATGGGTGCACCAACCTACATGCAGACAGAACACTCGTACACATAAAAAATAACTTCATTAATTAATTAAAAAATTTTTATTGTTTTTAAATGGAACTTCTTTTTTAAATTTTATTTATTTATTTATTTTATGTGTATGAATGTACTGTCTGCATGTAGGTCTGTGCACCCATGTTGTGCAATGCTGCGGAGGTCAGAAGAGGGTGTAGGATTCCCCTGGAACTGGAGTTAAAGATGGTTCTCAGCTGCCACCTGGGTGCTGGGGATCAAACCTGGGTCCTCTGCTAGAGCAGTCGGCGCTCCTAACCACTAGGCCATCTCTCCAACCCCATAATTAAAATTAAAAAAAAAAGAAAAGTGACATTATGAACTTTGCAGGTAAATGGATGGAACTAGAAGATATTATGCTAAGTGAAGTAACACTTTCCCAGAAAAACAAACAATGAATGGTATCCCTCATTTGTGGATGCTATCACCAAGTACCTAGTTGTAAGACAAACTGAACAATATTAATGTTATATTCCTCTTTATCTGAAAGCAACTGTGCTCTTATAATGTGAATCCCTTAACAGGCTCTAGAATTAACCTACCACTTATTTTCAGACTTTGTAAACTTGGTATATGGGTGGGAGGTATGAATGCATATTTTAGAGTAATATAAAATTAAAAGGGAAAAATGTGAATCCTGAAATATGATTTGCGAATAACATACAGTTTATTTTTAGATGACATAATTTTAGTATAGGTGTGACATATATGTTGAAGCAATACAAATTGGAGGGAACAACAAAAACAAAAGAACTGGGACAAAGAACCAACTAAAATAATAAAGTTCTCCCCAAAACAAAAATCCTCTGCTTTGAAAAACTTTTAAAAGACTCAGAAAAAGATATAAGATATGTACAGCAGAATGCATGAACTCAGGTAGGATGGGGGGCATAGAAAGGGAAATGAGTCTACATTGGACTGAGAAATGATATATGAAATGCATAAAACTTCAATGCAAATATAAAAAAGAAAGGTCATAACTTAAAAAAACAATAACAAACAAACAACTATAAGGTGGATCTAGAGGGAAGGAAGGCAGGGCAGCTAGGCCAGCTCTGCTTCAAATCAGGAGAAAGGATTTTCTTGGTTTTGGTGATGCAAGTCTCTCTTCACTGTTAGATTTCCACCTCCTCTCACAAGCCACTCAAGCTACTTGATCTAGGTCAGGAATGGCTGCCATGCATGCTGCCACACCTGCTTCTCAGGCCCATATCAAGCATCTTTAATGGCTGACTGCATTCCTTCTGATACAAGCCCAGATACAGTCTTCTCTAGGGAACAAACCATGAGCTTGGGTTTAACCTATTTTATGAAAGGAACATGACCTTATGGTCTTGGTCATAGGTTTGAAGGCCAAAAAGAATCTGGTGTCCTGTAATGAGCCACCCAAACTTCTGGAAAGGAGGAGCATACTGGAGCTTGGAGCCAAAGTCCTGTCTGATAGAAGAGCTTTCCTTTGCCTGAGACACACTCTCTGCTGAAGGGTCCTAGGACGTTGCCAGAACCACCCTGTGGGTTCAGAATCCTCACTGCTAGCTCTGAGCCCCCCACTAGAGGGACTCCACCATATAGCAATAAACTGATTCTTCACAGTACTTCATCTTAAATTCAAAGAATTCTGATGCTTTCTTTGAAATCAGGGAAGAAAAAAAGTTAAAACTTCTGTTTGTGACCAGACAAAATTTCATTTGCCTGTATTCCAATGCAAATACAGTAAAAAAAAATCCAGTATCCAAAATTTCATTTATGCTGAAGAAATTATGCAAATCACTGTTTCATGGAGATTTTTGTTTAAAATACAGGTTTTCTTTCATTCATTCACACAGTAAATATTTACTGAGCACTGCTTAGGCAATAAGCATAACTCTATAACACAGGCTCCTAAGTAAACAGAAGAGTATTTGGGTCTTGTGGAGATTACATTTGTTGGATATATTTGGTGAGAAAAGGACTCCAGAGATTTGAGTGGCTGTTTTGTTTTTATTTTTATTTTTTTGAGACAGAATCTCCCTATAACCCCAGCTGGCCTCAAACTCACTATATAGACCAGGCTAGCCTTGTACTCACGGAGATCCACCTGTCCCCAGTGCTTCAATTAAAGGTGTGTGCCATGCCTGGCTTGCATTTCGGTTTTTGGTTTTTGGTTTTTGGCTTTTGTTTTGAGACAGGGTCTCCCTATAGCCCCTGCTGGCCTGGAACTCACTCTGTAGACCAGGCTGGCCTTGAAATCACAGAGATCCACCTGTTTCAGAAGAGACAAAGAAGGCCATTACATTATCAAAGGAACAATTCACCATGAAGATTTCACAATCATGAATATATATGCACCAAACTCTGGTGCACCAAACTTTATAAAGACAATTCTCCAGGACCACAAGGCACAGATTAATCCCAGTACATTCATAATAGGGGACTTCAATACCCCACTGAGCCCTTTGGACAGGTCAACCGGACAAAGAATAAACAGAGAGACATCTGAACTGAATGATACAATACACCAAATGGACCTCACGGACATCTACCGAATATTCCACCCTAATACCACAGAATACACTTTCTACTCCACGGAACATTCTCCAAAATCGGCCACATACTGGGACACAGAAGAAACCTCCACAAATACAAAAAGATTGAAATAATTTCATGCATTCTATTGGACCACAATGCAATAAACCTCATTATCAACACCAGGATAAGCCCTACTAGCTAGAAGAACACATTGAGACTAAACAACACACTCCTGAATAATGAATGGGTCAAGGAAGAGATAAAGAAAGAAATAAAAACATTCCTGGAACTGAATGACAATGATAATACAACACAACAAAACCTATGGGATACTTTAAAAGCAGTCCTAAGAGGTAAATTTATAGCCCTGGGTGCCTACATTAGAAAAACAGAAAGAGCACAAGTGAATGATCTAACACTGTAGCTAAAAACACTTGAGAGACAACAGCAGTCGAACCCTAAACGCAACAGACAGGAAGAAATAACAAAAATCAGAGCAGAAATCAATGAAATAGAAACAAAGAAAACAATACAAAAAATCAATTGAATCCAAAAGTTGGTTCTTTGAGAGAATAAACAAGATAGACAGACCTCTAGCCTGGTTAACCAAAAGAAAGAAGGAACAACTCCAAATCAATACAATCCGTGATGAAAGGGGAAATATCACAAGAGATAATGAAAATATCCAGACAATCATATAGGAATACTTCAAACACCTATACTCTACTAAGTTTGAAAACCTAGAAGAAATGTATGAATATCTGAAATCCTGGGAATCACCAAAGCTCAACCAAGAAGAAATCGACAGCTTAAACAGACCCATAATATATGAAGAAATTGAAGATATAATAAGAAACCTCCCAACTAAAAAAAGCCCAGGCCCAGATGGTTTCACAGCAGAATTCTATAAAACATTTCAAAAAGACTTACAACCATTATTACTCAAATTGTTTAGAAGGATACAGAGGGAACGGGATTCTCACAAAATTCCTTTATGAAGCCAGCATCACTCTATTACCAAAACCAGGCAAAAGAACAACCAAAAAGGAGAACAATATAGACCATTCCATTAATGAACACAGATGCAAAAATTCTAAACAGGATCTTGCAAATGCATACAAACACCAATCAAGAAGATCATCCATCATGACAAGTTGGATTCATACCAGGGATACAGGGATGGTTCAACATATGAAAATCAATAAATATCATCAAGCATATAAATGGACTGAAAGACAAAAACCATGCAAATCTCAATTGATGCAGAAAAAAGCTTTTGACAAAATGAGCATCCCTTCATGCTTAAAGTCCTAGAGGGAATTGGATTGGAGGGTCATTCCTCAATGTAATCAAAAGCCATATATAGGAAACCCACAGTCAATATCACCTAAATGGGAATGACAGAGCATTCCCTTTAAAGGTAGGAACTCGGCAAGGCTGCCCCCGTCACCACTCCTCTTAAATAAGTGCTTGAAACACTTCTAGGGCAATAGGGAATAAAAGGAAATTAAAGGAGTTCTGAATTGGAAAAGAGGAACTCAAGCTATCCCTTTTTGCTGATGATATGATTTGTCTACTT
>VZQC01004044.1:0-45101 GCA_009823505.1 Rhizomys pruinosus | reverse complement strand
CCCCCCCCCCCCCCGCAAAGAGCCAGTTTCTTTCTCAGCTGAGAGCTGAGGACTTCCCTGGATCTCCCAGTGGACCTATCCTTCTGGTTGCTCTGACTTGTGGCTCATACGTCTTTAAGTCACTTGTCAGTTTTATTGACCAGCAGGTCCTTGCATCCTAAACCAACTGGTGGTCATCATGAAAGAATGATTAGGAGCCAAACGACTGATGGCTCTCAGGTTGGACCACATCACACTTGACCACAATGGTATAAATAATTATTATTCTGACAGGAAGCCATATGATGATGTCATCCAAATGGACTAAATATCTTTTTCTTTATGTGTATGAATGTACTATCTGCATGTAGGTTTGTGCACCCATGTTGTGCAATGCTGCGGAGGTCAGAAGAGGGCGTCAGATTTCCCTGGAACTGGAGGTCTCCTGGAATTGGAGTTACAGACAGTTCTCAGCCGCCATGTGGGTGCTGGGGATTGAACCCAGGTCCTCTGCAAGAGCAGTTGGTGCTCTTAACCACTAGGCCATCTCTCCAGCCCTGGACTAAATATCTTAAAATAAAGAGACCAAGATTGGTCTCTAGAGTACCCACAGGAAATGGGGGAATGTAAAGAGGGACCAGTTATAAGGGAACAAGATAGACTCTATTTTTCTATTTTGTGGAAATACACCATCTGAGAAACAGCCACCATCCTCAGATTCCAGGAGAAACCACAGAATATCTCAGTAGCTAACAGGGAAGGACCAAAGGTTTTTGTTGAAAATAACTAACAGGGAAAGACCGCTGGTTAAACATGTTTGCTCTTCCACCAGGATGTACTCTGAGTAAAATCTCCCCCACACACACACAGCACCACCAAAGCTGCCAGGTGGCTGTGACCTATCAATATAAAAATCATGCTTCCTCAGTTCCTATGAATCAATAACAAAATGCCAAAACTGGAAAATTCCCTGTTTGCAGTTTTTCCTTAAAGGACCCCCCAAGTTTGGGACCACTTCTCCCAGCCTGCTGTCAGGAGGGTGGCGGTCCAAGCTCAGCTTGAGTTAAAGACTCTTTGCATTTACATCGGAGCCACGTGTCCTGGTGATCTTTGGGGGATCCAGTGATCTGGGCATAACAGTGCTTCCTATGGAATGGTTTCAGTTCCTAGTTCGGAGATGGAAAGGAGATGTACTGGTTTGAGTCTGTGATCAGTCTGAGTTTCTGTTGAGCTTTCATTTCCATTTTCAGTCACTCCTTGATTCTTTGGCAAGATGAGGCTTGCTTCCACCTCCCCACTTGGATACAGATGAGAATTGAGATACTCAGATTCTCAAGCCTGGTGGATGGCAAGAAATAAGGAGGCAGCTGTCTTCAGTTTGAGTGTGCAGTTTGCCTGTCTGTGTCAGCTTCAGTTCCTAGAGGTGGAAAGTTAAAAGCAGGAGCCACCTTCTTACTGAGGAGGAGAGAAAGATGAGTTCAGAGTGGAGCTGGGATTCCCCAGCCTCAAGTGTGTGAGTCAGAGGGAGCCGGGCACTGAAACACTCGGTCCCCAGCCTCGGGAACTCAACAACTCACGGTCATTCATTCAGACGTTTCATTGGGGTTCTGTGTATTAAGCTATGAGCCAGTTGCAGAGATCCAGCCAGGTAGAGGCTCTTCTTCTTGAACTCAAATTCAAGACAGGGAAGCTGAGAGTGATGAAGGAAAGAAATGAATGAAAAGTATGGGTGTTCAGTGCCAAACATTCCTCCTCATCACCTCCCCTGCATTCTCCTCCTCCAGGATACACTAGGGCAAGGGGGGCTGGGGCACAGCAGACTGGGTTATCTACCACCCCAGGGAAGGTGGGGCCCTGCCCCTTAGATGCTGCAGAAGCTGAGGAGGGGGGCCCATCTTGATCAGAAAGGGTATAGAATATACCTTCTCCCCTTGTTCTTGGGGTGGAGTATGGTAACTGTTCGTCCCACGCTGGGGCACCCTGTCTGCTTTCCTATTTACAGTTACTTGAATTTTAAAAAAAAGCCTTTTCTGGATGTAGAAAGAAAGAAAGAAAGAAAGAAAGAAAGAAAGAAAGAAAGAAAGAAAGAAAGAAAGAAAAGAGAGAGAGGGAAAGAAAGAAAGAAAGAAAGAAAGAAAGAAAGAAAGAAAGAAAGAAAGAAAGAAAGAAAGAAAGAAAGAAAGAAAGAAAGAAAGAAAGAATAGGTGTTGTGAAAACAGCCAAACATGGTATGGTTTTGGGGATATTGGGAATGACTGGGGTGGGGATGACTGGGAAGGCCTCCAGGAGGAAGTGACCTTGAGCTGAGCCATGAAAAACAAGACAGAGCAACCAGTGAAAAACCGGGGAAGGATAACAGATGGAGGAGAATCCCTGCAAAGGCCCTGAGGTGACTGTGAATGTAATGCATGGAGTTAGCTTCCTGTGGGGCCTTAACAAAGAACCACTAACTGGGTGGCTTAAAACAATAGACTTCTATTCTGCCAGTTTTTGGAGGCCAGAAATCCAGAATGAATGTGCTGGCAGGGTTGGCTCCTTGTGCAAGCTCCACGGGGAGTCTGCTCTGCCTCATTCTAGCCGCTGTGACTGCCAGCAATCCTATTCCTTGGCTTGTAGATGCCCTACTCCAAGATTTCCATTCCACTCTGTGGTTTTGTCTTATTATTATTATTATTATTATTATTATTATTATTATTCTGAGATGGAATAATAATAGTAGCCCAGGGTGCCCTCAGATGCACTACGCACCCGAAGAACTTTTGGTTCTCCTCCTTCCTCCTCCAAATGCTGAGATCACGGTTTCATGGAGCACTTTTCGGGAATGACCCTCCTCCAGGAAACTCTGTCCTTTGGAGCTGGTTGTGTCTAGCTTTGGACAGTTTGTCATGGTGCTGTTTATTCAATGCTGTGGACACAGAGATGTGCAGTTCTGGCAACTTAGGTATAAGGGGAAGTCTCTGCACATGCTTTGCAGAGATTTTCCTGAGTTTGAAAAGGGCTTTGTGGGACTGGAGTGTAGCTCCGTTGGTGGTACCTGCCCAGTACGCACGAAGCTCTGGATTCTGTGAATGAAAAGCTCTCAGATTTTGCACCTTGGACTGAACTTCCTGCAAGGCTGACCAAGTGATAGGACTGTGGAGAGTCTGGAATGTTGCAGATTCAGAGCCTCTGAACAGTTATCTTGGGCCATGCTTAGCTCGTAAAGAGCCACTCCTTGCCCACCTGTTTCTGACCTAACATCTTGTGACTAACAGAATGTATTACCAAGGAAACACTTGTACCAACCAAAGTCCAATGTCATCGAAGAGTATCTAAGCCTATAGCTGAGACTTCTCTTTTACTGATCTTCCTAATGTTTCTACCAATGTATTTGAAAAGTGTCTTGGGGGCTGGAGAGATGGCTCAGCGGTTAAGAGCACCAACTGCTCTTGCAGAGGACCCGGGTTTGATTCCCACATGTCGGCTAAGAACCATCTTTAACTCCAGTTCCAGGGGAATTCAACGCCCTCTTCTGACCTCCACGGCATTGTACAACACGGGTGCACCAACCTACATGCAGACAGTACACTCATACACATAAAAAATAATAAATAAATAAATAAATAAATAAATAATTTTAAAAGGTGTCTTGATTCATGACTTTTCCTTGTTCTGTTACTATAAAAATTCCATGAAAGTGTTACCATGTTGGAACATGGAATTTGAGGTAACCTGAATCTGTGTTCCTGGCCCATGGACACTCACATCTTATATCTTATCCCCTTTGAGGTGAGACTTATGCTTTTGGGACAACACTTTGATTCCTAGCATTGCATGAACTGGACACTGCAATCCCAGCACTTGAGGTGGAGGCAGGAGGATCAGAACGTCGTGGCCATCCTCAGCTACACAGAGGCCAGGATGGGCTACATGAGGCCCAGTCATGGGTCTTCGTATTTGGCAGCTCCTCGGAAGGAAAACCATAGAATTCTCATAAGACCCAGCAAATCCACTCCTAGGTAAATGCCCAAGGAATTCAAACTAGGTCAGTCAAAGCAGTGGGTGTACAGGTATACACATAGTAGCACTGCTTAGCTGTGGGGAAATCCATCTTGAATTATTTATGAATGGGCTAGCTTTTCAGCCAGCATTTCTCAGGGACATACGTGTAGGTCATCAGACCTTTCTGACCCTGCCCCACAGGTGACTGCACCACGTGATACAGAGAGGAAAATAGCAACTCATGACTCAACTTGTGACCCAACTTGTGACCTAGCACATCCTGGGGGGGTGAGGAGGGGGGGTTAGAACCATAGCAAGGGGCGTGTTGCCGGGGTCCAGGATTGGCTGTGAGGGATGGCTTCATTTTGGCTATGTAAGGGAGGTGCTGTATACAATAAATGGATATTTATTGCCACCTGAGTGAAAGCCCATCAGGCTCGTGTTTTGAGTGTTGACTGGTAGTGGGTTTAGCCAGAAAGAGTTCTGTCTGTCAGACTACCAGCCTGAACAGTGTGTCATTTGCTGGTGGTGTTTGACTGGAAAGAGGCTGCAGAAGCCACCAGTCTGGGTTTTCTGTCTTGGGGAGTTGCCAGTCCCCAAGTAGGTGAAATTAGTGCCACCAATACAGGGTGGTGGGTCAACACACTAAGCCAAGAGTCTGAGATGGCAGGTAGCCGCTCAGACTGGGCTGCAGGGCGATTGTTCCTGTAGTCATCTGCCATGCTACAGTTAGGCACCAGTTTCCACAGGCAGCCTTGGACGGCTTCTCCCTTTAGAAGGACCAGGTTGCATTTATCTTAGAAAGAGCATGCTTACTACATAGAGCACACAAGAGGCACAAGGTAAGATGCAAACCCCATAATCCTGCCTGGTTGCTATTAACCTTCTCTTCTTAATCTCTATTCTATGGAGCTGGTGGTTCTGCATGGTTAGATGCATGGGAGACAAACCGAAAGGCACTCGGTCTTTTGCACATTCCTGGCCTGGCTCCACAAACTGCCCACTGGAGTGCAGAGCTATGGAGGTCCCCCAGTTCCTGGCCTTTTGAGGCTGGAAGTCTTTAGCTTCCCATCCAGGAACTGGCCCACCAGGATAACAGCTTGCATGGGATTCTGTAAGAAGCTAGCAGCTACATAAATTGTGCCTGGAAAAGAGCCCCCCACCCCGCCCTGCTATCACTTTGGGTAATTTAACTCAAGCCTTCCTCTTCATATGCAAAATCCCTCTGGCCTTGCTCTGTTACTCAGCTCAGAAACCAAAAGCTCAAGCTTCTGTAATGCTTTTCAATTCTGCCTCACATCTCATTCTAAAAAGTTTTTATTCCCTTTCAACCTGGGTCTAGATGGGACTATGTCACACTTTTTCTTTTGGATTTTTTGAGACAGGGTCTCTCTGTAGCCCCAGCCCCTGGAACTTAGTATGTGCACCAGGCTGGCCTTGAACTCACAGAGGGCCTGCCTCTGCCTCCCAAGTGCTGGCATTAAAGTCATGTGCCACCATGCTTGGCCTATGTCACACTTTAACCTTTCTGGGTTCCTTCTGTAGCTAACAAAGTTATTCTAATCTTAAAATTCAGCCTACTTTAAAACTTTACTCAGGAGTTAATCTTAATGTGTTTCTAGCTATATATATGGGAGAGAACCTCTGGAGAGATAAAGGCTTTTAAACCTACAGACACTAAAAATCTTTTTTTTTTTTTTTTTTTTTTTGTTTGTCTTTTGAGACAGGGTCGTCCGGTAGCCCCCCAGGCTGCCTGGATTTTGCCTGTAGACCGGCTGACTTGAAACTCACAAAGATCATCCTGCCTCTGCTCAGAGTGCTAGGATTAAAGGCCACCATGCCTGGCTCACTAAAAATCTTAAAATCTTAATCCACCTTGATTAAAAACTTTGGAAATAATATCACGTTTTGTTAGGGTTTGAGAATCCACACCAGACACACTGAAGGATGGAAAACCAAGACTTTATTTCAGGAAAAAGAACCAGCATGCTGGGGTGGGAAAAAGGCTCCACCCCAATATCTTGGCTTGCAGGCCTTTTATACAGAGGAGAATTTTAGCGGGGTTTGGGTAACTTGTAGCCCTATTGGATAATAACAGGCTTACAGCTCATGGTTATGTCAGTCCAACAGCACCCCACATACCAACAGTTATCTTTAGACACAATCCTGCAACTGGAATGAGGAAATGTTAGATCATTCCATCTGCCCTCACATACCAACAGTTATCTTTAACAAGTTTAAGTTAGCTGTTCTTGAGGCCTTGAGCAACTGTCTTTGAGCAATCAATCTTTTTCCTGGATTAGGCAGGTTTCAGTAATTGCTTAAAATGGTGGCTATACTCAAAATGGAGTCAGTGTGGGCCTCTCTTACAGTTTTTCTTTATATATCTAACAGTCCTTAATAATGAGTCAAGCCGGGCGAGGTGGCGCACGCCTTTAATCCTAGCACTCAGGAGGCAGAGGCAGGTGGATCTTTGTGAGTTCAAGGACAGCCTGGTCTACAGAGTGAGTTCCAGGACAGCTGGGACTACAGGGAGACCCTGTCTCAAAAAGACCAAAAAAATAAAAATAAAATAAAAAAATAATGAGTCAAGATAAACCAATTGGCCCCAAACTACAAACAACTATGTCTTATTCTCACCTTTGAGCATTCTCTGGACCTTGACCTATAGAAGAAAGGGAAAGGCTGATAGGGACAGGTTAGGGATAAATTAGGGGTAAGTTAGGAATAAATAATCAGTTAGGGACAGGATAGGAGACAGCACAGGGACAGACAAGTAAGGTCAGATAGGTATGGCCAAGAGGTTGGGAGGGGCCTGAGAGCCACCATATGGATCTCAAATGTTTGTATCTTATTAAAAACACATATTCTAATTGTATAAAGTACCCCTACAGCCAAAAAAATTACAACATAAATTTTAAAACAATTTTGTGTTCCTCATTAAGTATTAAACAATAATGTAAACTCTCTTCCACAGGTCAAGTTAATAATCTCTTCTTTTGATGTGTGCATGTCTGTGTGTGTGTGTGTGTGTGTGTGTGTGTATGTGCTTCTGTTTTTCCCCAGCCCATGGGGTCATCAACGTGGACCTGAGGAGGAGACGAAAGAATGGGGGACAGAGGACACAAAGAACGAGAGCAAGACAATGTTCTGATCAAGCTCCAAATTCCTAATTAGGTGCCGGGTTTATAAAGACAAGCGATCGGGAATTTTGTGGTGGGAGAGGGGGTCGGCACAGTTTGGTGAGATGAAGAGGGTGCATCTGGAGAAGTGCCAGGTGCTCTCAGTTCCTGGTACTGTGACCCCAATGCCTGTTGCACTCGTAAATTTCTGAGATAAGCAACCTGCACTCACAAATTCCTGAGGTAAGCAAGCTGCACTCGTAAATTTCTGAGATAAGCAAGCTGGTAATTTTCTGCTAGCATGTATGTCTGATAGCTTTGGCTCCCAGCATCTCCTCCCTTTCTGTAATTTAAATGAGGTGGATGAATGAGAGAGGACCTCTTTTGCAGAAGAAAAAAAAGGGGGACATTAACCGGAGGGGGGAAGTATTGACCTGATTCCTCCCACGGGATAAATGCTGATTTTCCCACAATTTATATGGCTCTTGATGTCTTTTTGGGGAGGAGAGGTAGAGCCTTTATCTTTTTTGTGGAGAAGGCTTATGATGAGTGCCTTAAAGATTGACATCAACCTCTATGCAAATCAGGTTTGCTTCACGAGGGACTCAGAGGCAGACTATAGGGTCCTCCCCCTGCAGTGCTCAGCCTTGCACCCCTTGCCAGTGCCCATGCCATGCCATGCCAAGGCTGGCATGCATAAATCTGAGTTTTATGTAGCTCCTAAAGGAGACACATCGTCCTCAGGTTCAGCCAAACCTCTGTCAACCAAATCAAGTGTGTGGTAATATACTTGTATGGGTTTTGACGCCAGGGAGTCAATTTGTTGTTTTATAAATCGTGTGAGTCTGTTGAATGCCCAGGGCCCAAAGGATACTAATAACAGAAATCCTAGGAGCAGCTCCAGGATTGTAGGGAGCAATGTGGAAACCCAAGGGGAAGTCGAAAACCAGTTTTGGAACCAACTTTGTTCCTTTTCCCCTTGGAGCCTTCTATGCTCCAAACCTTCTCTTACTTTTTGTAGAGAATTTCTAACCACACCAGAATGATCTGCATAGAAGCAACACTCTTCCTTTAGGGCTGCACACAAACCTCCTTGTTGTAGTAGTAATAGATCTAAGCCCCTTCAGTTTTGTAGGACAACCTCAGCCAATGAAGATAGGGATTCTTGCATGTGACTTACAGCTTTTTCTAACTTTTCTATGTCATTGTCTATAGATGCCCTGAGTGCATTGTACCCTTTCTCTTGTAGCAATAGAGATGATATTCCAGTGCCCGTACCTACTAGGCCAAGCCCTAGTAAGACTGCTACTGTGACAGCAGTTACTGGCTCCCGTTTATCTCTAGTGAGTGTGGGGGGCCCCCAGTAGGGGTTGACTTCTCCATCAGCATGGTAAGTTATTTTTGGTATCAGTTGAACAGCTACACAAAAATCTCTACCCAAGAGCGTCCCTGCTACACAAGAGGTGATGCTGCTGGAACAGGCCCACCAGGCGTTAAAGGGGGGAACGAGGTAGTTGGTGGTTTTGAAATGTAAGGTCAAGTTACACAGTCCCTGATAGGAGGAGGCAATTATCCCAATACAGACTCCAGTTCCTTGAATTTCTGTTAAGGTAAGCTTATGCTCATATTGATCCCATCTGCATACAGAGTGATCTTTAGCGAGCGATATGTTGCCAGAGATAGCTATGCCTTCATAAAAAGGGGGGCGAGCAGACATGCAAAGCCAGCAGTCCTGAGTGAGATTGGGCTGGGAACTATTTAGGGCTTGATAGGTATAGGAAAACAAATTTAGTAAGGTTTCCTCACTCGAGGGAGGGGCTAATGGGGCGATGAGTGGAAGGGAGGAAGTATTAGAGCGATTAGCAAGAGTAGAAAAAGTGATAGGCGGTACTTTTGTAGTGGGTCTAGGTGGGGCTAAGACTCTATTAGGGCCTATTCCTGTCTTATGTTTGATGGGTAATTCTAAGCATCTTAAAGTGAATAAAACTCCTGTATCATGGCCAGATTTATACAAGCGAAGCCCTCAGGTCTGCCCCATTCCCCATTCTGAGTGTTTTTTACCTAGTTCAGTAAAAGAGAACTCTAGCAGGTTGCACGGCCCCTTCCCATTGCAAGAGGTACTTTCCCTAACAACCTTAATAAGGCCAGAATGTCGTTTGACCCAGTAGCATGTGCCGTCTTTTCACATCCCCAAGATTTACAATAAAAATCCCCTCCATCACTGCATTGAGATGCTAACTTTTTAGAAGTAGGGGCCGGGCAAACATAACAACTATAGGCCATAAATTCCCACACTGCAGTTTGAGTTCCACATCCCGGAATTCCAATTCTTCCTTCATGCCAAGGATCTTGTTGGAAGAGGTCACAGAGGTCCAATTTGGGTGTTGGCCACCAAGTCCCTTGCGGGTGAGTCCCTCTGACTTGGGCCACCATGGATTGAGAGCTGGGTGTGATGATCTGCCAAGTTATATTCCAGGGTTCATGAACGTTGGAAGTCGAGAATACCCAAGGTGTGTAGGTACTGAATAGGAGTTTCACAAGTAGGAGGCACAACATTCTGGATTGCCTGTGAATTGAGGAAGAGAGAGAAATTCTCAGGGTATGTATGTCCCTGGAGTCTATGTGATTAATGAACTGTATAAAGAGTGTCTGTCTGTTTTACCAGTCTTTCAGGGAGCCATCTGGCTCCTTTTTTCTTTGGTGTCATAAATGCATACTGAGCCTCGACCCCAGATGAGAACGGGGTCCAGGCCATTCCATTTTGAAGTTAGGGGATCTTTCTACATAACAGTGGCATAATTCTTATTTGTTTCAGGATGCCAAAGATGATCAGCAGCGGATTTGCCATGGTCATCCAGGTGGAGGAAAATGAGAACAAATAATGCATGGTGCAAGATATTTCTTGGTGACCCTTTTTTTTTTTAATTGATGCTTTGTGCATTTCATACATCATTTTCCAATTCAGTTCAGGCATATTTCCCTTTCCCTTCCCCCCCCACCCATCCCAGATCATGCATTCTGCCATAACTGTCCTGCATCTTTCTCTCAGTTTTTTTTCATTTTTTAGCTATAAGTGATAATCCATGAGTACAAGCATCCTTCGTGTAAAACCAATTTGCAGGCTGTTGTGCCCAAACCCCCACAGCCCCACCATCCAGCAGGGGGTGAGGGGTTGTATGTTCAATCAAGTTGATCAAATGAGTGTCCAGACTACATTGCTGTAGTTTCACCATTCACCCCAATCGCAGCCCTTACATTCTACCACGCCCCCTCTTCCGCAGATTGTTCCCTAGGCTTAGAAAAGGGGCACAGGTGGATGAGAAGCAAAACAGTCTACTTTCTCTGGAGCTGTTGTCTTGGACTCTGGTCAATTCTGGCTGTTTCCTTTCATGGGCTGACAGTTTGTCCAGGAATAACCTTTCGATCCTACTAATGAAGCACAAGCAATTAGATATATAGGTATTTAAACAGCACTAATAGTTATGGTAGGTTACTTTGGTATAGACACATATGTTTGGATGATATGTTAATCCATGAATTACATTTTTTCCTGTTAAATATGACAGGGTCTTACTGTGGCTTATAACATCTCCTAACCTGTAGAGGATGTAAGCTTGTGGCATCAGCCATGGGTTATTCCTCCAAGGAGAGAGCCAATAGCCAATTAGATTTGGGATATACAGGCATATGGCTGCCTCTGCTGCACAGTATTTCCAGGCAGGTGAGGTGTAGCTGGTGCTGACGGTGGAGTCTTGCTTGACTCAAGGAGACCCGTATTTGCTTTATTGGTTTAGTGGCCTTTGGTAACACTCTCTGGTATTCCAGAGGCCATCTGTACACTTGCATGTGTGGTCTCAATACATCTTTCCCATGTTAACGTCAGGTCTTCGGCAGCAGGGCCTTATCGCCTCTCTTCTTGCAGGTATCCCAGTTTAGAGGCAAGGAGCCTTTACCTTTTGTGGGGCCTTGGATCCCCTGGCCAACATCTCCCTGGTAGAATAATCCATTACTGATGTCAGAGCTCCTGTATTGATATATTTTGCTTAAGTGCATAGTTTAAGGACTTTAGTATTATATTTGGTTCTGAACAGAGAATAATCCTTTTCACAGTTCTTATGTCTATTAGTCAATTAAAGAAGGCAGTTTTACCAGTTTTATAAGAGATTACCTCTATAATAGTTGTCTCCAATTTACAGTTGGAGAGCGACTTCATCATCGTCATATTTCTCCTTGTTCTATGGGGGTCTTGGTGACCCCTTTAAGGGATATAATGTTCCCTTATCCAATTTGTGAAAGGTGCTTTTGAGTGTTTGATGGGCACGTTCCACAATTCCTTATCCTTGAGGATTATAAGGAATGCCAGTGATGTGTTTTATTTGTAGTTTTTTACAGAAGGTTTGAAAGTTTTGTCCGATGTACCCGGGGCCATTATCTGTTTTGATAATTTTTGGCTTACCCATAACTGAAAGGCAATTTAACACATGGGCTATTACATTCTTTGAAGATTCTCCAGCATGTAGGCTGGCAAAAATGAATCCACTAAAGGTGTCTACAGTTACATGGAGATATTTAAGTGTTCCAAATTTGGGGATGTGGGTGACATCCATCTGCCAGATTTCATTGGGAATGAGGCCTTGGGGGTTAACTCCTAGGTGAGGAATAGGTAGAAGAGTGACACAAGCAGGGCACTGTTTGACAATTTGCCGGGCCTGTTCCCGAATGATTTTATAAAGTTGTCAGAGTGTTTGGGCATTAAGGTGATGTAAGGCATGGCCATCTCGGGCCTGGCTGATGGGGTCTAGCTCTACGGAGAGGATTAGGCACATAGCAGCGTTGGCATGAGCATTTCCTGCAGATAAAGGATCAAGGAGTTTGGAGTGAGCATGGAGATGTCCAAGAAAAAAGAGGCAACGTCTGGAGGTGATTAGTTTTTGAAGCTGTACAAAGAGGGGAACAGCATTGGTGGAGGGCTTAATGAAAGGGACCGTTTCAAGAAGCAGGATGGATTGGGCTATATAAGAGCTATCAGTATATAAGTTGAAAGGGCTGTCAGTCAATTTTTGGAAAACTTGAACTACCGCATAAAGCTCTACAAGTTGCGCAGACCCATAAGGAGATTGGATGGTGAAAGTTTGATCATCAATTATCATAGCAGCAATCCTGTTAGAGGAGCCATCTGTGAATACTAAGTTTGCATTTTGTATTGGTTGCGTGGTGTGTTTTTTGGGAAGATAAAGGGATGATTTTTGGCAAATTGGAGTAGTTTATCTGCAGGATAATGATTATCAATTATCCCGGAAAAGGATAAGCAGGCTATGGGCCATTCATCAGTGTTTTGCATAAGCCAATGTAATTGATCCTTAGAATAGGGGAGTATTATTCTGTCAGGGTCTTTGCCAAAATATTGTCAGCTTTGTTCTCAACCCAGGGAAATTAATTTAGCGACTAGAACGGCATAGGTTTCCAGTATCTTGGTAGAGGATGCAGGGAGATGTATCCATAGGAATGGGCCCTGCTGCCAAAAGACTCCTGTAGGAGTGTGTGAAGTAGCACATACAATGAATAAGAGGGGATCCTTGTAGGATACAAAGTTGACCCCTTGATTTTGAATGGCCATTTCAATGATGCATAAAGCTTTAATGGCTGCAAGTGTTAAAGGAACGGTGGGAAGAGGGGTCAGAGTCCCCTTTTAAAATGTCAAAGAGGGGCTGGAGAGATAGCCTAGCAGTTAAGAAAACTGACTGCTCTTGCAGAGGATCCGGGTTCGATTCCCAGCACCCACATGGTGGCTGAGAACCATCTGTAACTCCAATTCTAGGAGAACCACAGTTCCAGGGGAATCAGAGACCCTCTTTTGACCTCCACAGCATTGCGCGACACAGGTGCACAAGCCTACATGCAGACAGTACATTCATACACATACAAAAATAAATAAATTTTTAAAAAATTAAAAATAAATAAAAAGACAAAAAATAAAAAAAATAAATAAAATGTCAAAGAGAAGCTTAAGTTCTCTGGTTGTGAGTTTAAGATATGGCCTTATCCAGTTAATATCTCCTAAGAGTTTTTGGAAGTCATTTAAGGTTTTTAGGTGACTGGTCTTTAGTTGGATTTTTTGTGTGATGATTTTTTCGTGGAGTTCAAATCCTAGGTAGAAATAAGGGTCTTTTAATTGAACTTTTTCAGGGACTATTTGGAGACCATTATTAGTCAATTTTGGGGAGATTGCTTGGCAACAAAGAAGTAACTAGGAGCCATCGGCTCCTGCTAGGAGGATATCATCCATATAATGGATAATATAGATGGATGGCCAGTGTTTTCTAAAGGGATCAATGATTTGGGCAACAAATTTTTGACAAAGGGTGGGAATATTGGCTATTCCATGGGGAAGGACCTTCCAATGAAAGCGGGACATAGGCCCTTTAAAATTTGTTACTGGCAGGCTAAACGCAAAGAGGACTCTGTCTTCTGGATGGAGGGAGATAGTAAAAAAAAATCTTTAAGGTCTATAACTATCTTACACTAGTTGGAAGGAATGGCGACAGGGGTGGGTAGCCCAGGCTGCAGGGCCCCCATAGTAATCATAATTTTGTTGATTTCTCAGAGGTCCTGTAACAATCTCCAGTTGCCCGATCTCTTTTTTATGACAAAAATAGTAGTGTTCCAAGGAGAGGTGGTAGGTTCAATATGGCCAGCAGCAAGCTGTTCCTGTACTAAAGCTGTGGCTGTGGTTAATTTTTCTGTAGTTAATGGCCATTGATCAACCCATACAGGTTTGTCAGATTTCCAAGTAATTTTGTCTGCACAGGGTACAGGAATGTCAACAGCCATTAAGGTAAATTTTGCATGCCGAGACCTAGGCGATCGGAGTTCTTAATTAGTACGATGGGCACTTTTATCCCCTGTGAGCGTTTTCCTAATCCCTGTCTAGGGTGAAAGCCCTGCCTCAACATTTTCTGGGTGACAATTTCATTTGGGCTACACATAATGAGGTTTAGTTGGGCAAGAAAGTCCCTGCCCCAAAGGTTGATAGGCAGGCCAGTTACGACATATGGTTGAACAGTACCTGAATTACCCTCTTCATCTGTCCATGTGAGGACCTTGGAACTTTGTTGAGGGTTGGAGGACTGTCCAATGCCTTTAAGGTGAGTTAAGGTAGCTGTAAGGGGCCAGGAAAGAGGCCAATGCCTGTCAGAAATTACTGTGGCATCAGCTCCAGTGTCTACAAGGCCTTCAAAAATTTTTCCTTCTAGTTTTAATTTTAAAAGAGGCCTTTCTTGTGTAATTTTTTGAATCCAATAGGTATCTGAGGAGCCAAAATTATTAGTATCTCTAGACTGTTTGAAAATTTTCTGATTAAGGTGAATGAGGGGTATTAATACAAGTTGAGCAATTTTTTGTCCAGCAATTTTTTGGTTACAAGGCCAAGGGGGGGAGGATGCTGGGATCTTTATTTTCCCTGTGTAGTCATTATCAATAACTCCAGGGAATACATTTAGGCCTTGGATTGTTAGGCTGGCACGACCAAGGAGCAGTCCAAAGGTATTAGGGGCCAGGGGGCCACAAACCTCCATCTCTAGGATTTGAATCCCCATTTCAGGTGTTAATATTGTCGTGGTGGGGGAACAGAGGTCCAGTCCTGCACTGCCGGTGGTAGCTCGGGAGAGACTGGTGACATTGGAGTCTGAGGGTCCGACATTTGGGGGACAAACCTGATAGCCCCAGAGGTTTGTCTCATTTTGGAGGCCATGGGCTGGCCCCTCTGGAAGTTTCCCTGTTTTGGGGGTAGGGTATTGCCCTGGGCATCGGTTTTGGAGCAGCATTCCGAGGCCCAATGTTTTCCTTTTCTACATCGAGGACATAGGGAGGGAGGGAGCGGGCATTTGGCCTTTGGGGCCATGAAATCCCTGGAAAAATGTCCCGGTTGTTTACAATTAAAACAATTCTTAGGGCAGTCAGCCTGAGTGAAATTTTTGAGAGCCACCCCTATTGCCATTCTGATGGAATGAGCCAAGCCAATACCTGCACAAAGCTGAATGTAGTCAGATATATCTTTAGAACTATGGTGGGGATGAATTACAGCTTGGCAGGCAGGGTTTGCATTTTCAAAAGCAAGGTGTTCACTTTATCTATAATTGAAACCCTCAGTGATCGTTGGCTTATGCCTAATGATTGGTATCTCTTAGCCCGTGCAAGGCAGCACAGCGTTACAGGGCCATAAAGCATAACTGCAGCTTTTAATTCTTTTATATATTTAAAGCTGAGGTGGCGGTATCGTTGCCCTGAAATTAGAGTTGTTTCTTTGCTTTCCTCATTTGGGGCTTCCTCCTGATCCTTCTTGTCGGAGGCTTCCTCACCCGAATTTTCCCCTTCCTCCTCAGATTCATTTGCCTCACTAGAAGTGGGGGCGGCCTTGCTTCTAGTAACGGGAAAAGCTGTATACATGTTTTTGACTTTTTCTTGGATGCCGGTTTGGGTGTGATGGGAACCAGAGGAGAGCTAATTAGTTCTATATCCAATGCCCTTAATTCTTTATTAAGTTTAGGTGTTGTTTTTTTATTTGGAGTAAATTTTCAAGTGAGGCGACCTCTTGACTAAGTTTTACTTTGGCATTTTCTGTAATATCAGAGTCAAAGGCAGGAGCACAAAATAGGGGAGCTATAACATATGGGGGTAGTTGGTTCTGGGAGGATAGCAAAGGCGGCCAGTCAGGATTTTTATCTTTGGCTGCTTCCTCCCCAAGGGGATGAGTTTCCTCTGGGGAATGAAAATCATCAGGTGGGCCTTCTTTAGACTGGAAATTTTTTAGAGAGGGGTATATATTTGCGACAGGGATGTCTGGCTTAGGGCGGTTGGGGATGGAGTCCTAAGGGACTCCTTGAGACCCTTTAAAAACAAATCATGTTTGTTTAATGTCTGTCCCATGTTTGCGTCGCTTTTCCCTACCATTACAGATCAGTCTCACAGGCGGGTCACTCTGTGGTGATCTCCGTGCGGACCACTCTTCGCGAAGAAAAGCATGGTGATGCAGATGTGATGAGGCCTCTTTCTTCGTAGCGACGTTCAATCAAATCCCTGTTCCTTGAGGCCACGTTGGGCGCCAAGGTGCCCCGGTATGCAGGGTCGTCAATGTGGACCTGAGGAGGGGATGAAAGAATGGGGGACAGAGGACATGAAGAAAGAGAGCAAGACAATGTTCTGATCAAGCTCCAAAATCTTTATTAGGTGCCGGGTTTATAAAGACAAGCAAGCGGGAATTTTGTGGCAGGAGAAGGGGTTGGCACAGTTCGGTGGGATGGAGAGGGTGCATCTGGAGAAGTGCCAGGCACTCTCAGTTCCTGGTACTGTGACCCCGATGCCCGTTGCACTCGTAAATTTTTGAGATAAGCAAGCTGCACTCACAAATTCCTGAGGTAAGCAAGCTGCACTCATAAATTTCTGAGATAAGCAAGCTGGTAATTTTCTGCGAGCATGTATGTCTCATAGCTTTGGCTCCCGGCACTGTTTTATCCCTTGTGACTTTCTAAATTCCCCGTGTATTAAACGGTCAATAATAAATCACTGTAAACAAATTCTCTCATAAAAACTACTTGTTTATACCTTTTGATGTTAACAATCTTTAATTGGATCTATATAAATTTTAATATGTGCTTACATACTGTTTAAATTCAAAAAAGACTGGCTCTGAGTTGAAATTTGGCCCTTTTAACTCAGACTCAGGTCTATTAATATAATTAAACTTTTTCTTAAAGCCAATTTTTATTGAAGCTTTGTGCCTTTCATACAAAATTTCCAATCAAGTCTAGACCCATTCCCCATTCCTTGCCCCCCCACCTCACCAGAGCTTATGCATTCTGCCAAACATGTTTTTCATCTTTTTCTCAGTCTCTTTTAAAATTTTCAATGCAGAAGTTTACTGCTTTGAGCATAAGTTCACCGTTTCAGTCAGTTCTTTGAGCCAATCTTTTGTTGTTGTTCTTGTTGTTCCTTCCAATCTGCATCACTCCAAAATATGCATATATGTAGGCCACACATATTTTAGCATCTTCAGCTTATTTTTTATTAAAAACAATTTTTTTATTAGGCTGAAAGATGTCATGTTGAAGGCTCTTCCTTGGTGAGCCCAAACAACCATCAGTCCTGCCCTTGTGCTCCACACTGGGGTTTTCCCTTCCCATGGTCACCAAATGAGGTCCAGTAAGCACCACGTTCTGTTTTGATCCTCCTGTCCTGGTCTCCATGATACAGCCTGGGTAGTCCAACAATGGCCAGCAGTCCCCATCTGGCACTGAAGGTTTGGAGGATTCTTGGAGAGACATGAGGCTTCAATCCATATTGGAAGGCTGAAAAGCTGTGTCCCATGTCTTTGAAGGATGGCAAAAGCAGTGGCAGCCTCTAGGTAGCTGCACTTGCCAATAAGACAGGCAAAACAACTGTGCTTTTTTTTTTTTTTTTTTTTTGTCTTTTTGCTAAGATCTCAAGTTTTATACCTACCTGAAGTACAATTTCTCAGATATTACTAATTATTTTTGTTTATACTTTCTTTTTGGATGCTTAAGGCCACAGTTAGCCCAGATTAACCAAGGTTTTTGTTTTCCCAAGGTCACTTAAGGATCCAGTCCTCAGGTTTGGCGGCAGGAATATAATTAAACTTCTATGGTTACTTGTGTAATTTACTTGTCTTTGTTAAGGATTACTAATGGAATTATACATGTGTGCTGGATGACAGTTGGATCTTTGCTGGGGGTATGCTGCCACCTACTGGTTATGTTCCTTCAATGCCTAAGACAAAAATTCAAATTCATATAGTGTTGAAGGAAATAAAGTTAGCCTTTAAGGAAATAAGTTCGGTTTTAAAAAATAATCTTATTTTATTTCAACTACAATTTAAAGTATAGTCAAATGTGTCTTGCCTGAAAAATATTTGACCATTAGATAAAACATCTTCAAGTGTTTGGAAAGGGTTGGTCACTTGAGACCTATTTTATAAGGTTTGTAGTTTAAAATAATATATTCAAAATAATTATATATTTATATAGAGAGATTTTCAGTAGAAATTTATACAGAAATACAAAATAAAGAATATAAGTTAATGGACTTGATTTCTCTGAAGTCATAGTCTAGTCATGTAAGAATGAAACTGCCAGGCTTGAGGCAAGAACTTGTAAGACCTGTCCCGTAAGACCTCTGAGGAGAGTTATCTGATATCTCTATGGGCATTAAGTTGCCTCCATGAGTTATCTGTAGCTCCAGAAGTTTCAAGATATTACGTTTTCTTGCTTCACCTATCTCTGCAAAGTTCCAGGATTGGATGGCCCCATCCCTTGAAGCATTGAGCAGAATGTGCACCTCTAGTTTACCTGTTGCACAAATAGGAAATCTGCACCCCCCTGGTAGGAGCCAAGGTGGCTCGCCCTTCCCCTCCCTCCTGCCCCCACTTCCTTGCCCAGAGCACAGTAGCTTTTGATATATAAACTGGCATGAATAAAACTGAGTTACTTTTCTCCCTGCTCTCTGTGTGTAAGTCTGTTCATTTTCCATGAGTGATCCCTGGTGGTTCCCCCTCCCCTCTCCTTGCCAGGAACTAAGATGAGAGGCGGTCGGCCTGCAGGTAGGGGACAGCCTTGAAGCTACCAGGGAGAGAAGAACAGCACGTGGAATGCGGTCCCACATGACTCAAAGACATTAAACTCCTACATAGTCAAACAATTTTAAAGAGCAAAATGTAGGGCTGGAGGGATAGCACAGCCATTAAAGGCTGAAGCTAAGAACCGCAAAAAAAAAAAAAGAGCAAAATGTATATCTGGTTAAAAATTATTTGAAAGGTATTCAATTTTGCCAAAACTTTGTGTACATATTGTATGGTATCTTAAGACTTAGTAAAAATTGGGCTGGAGAGATGGCCTAGCGGTTAAGAGCGCCGACCACTCTTACAGAGGACCCGGGTTCGATCCCCAGCACCCACATGGCGGCCGAGAACCGTCTGAATCTCCAATTCCAGGAGAACTCCAGTTCCAGGGGAATCCGACACCCTCTTCTGATCTCCGCGGCATTGCACGACAAGGGTGCACAAACTTGCATGCAGACAGTACATTCATACACATACAGAAATAAATAAAATTAATAAAGAAAATTAAAAAAAAAAAGACTTAGTAAAAATTAAAATACTTATATTAAATTAAATTGGTTAAATATTTTAATATGAAATTAATATATTTAAACTAATTGGGAATCCAAATTGTTATTAATATTTGTTTTATTCCTAGTTTGTACCAAATTTCCAGTAATAACTTTAAGATTTATATACACAAATGTTCTATTTTTCTGTATTGTACAGTATCACCTGTGACATTTCTTTTGCCTACAAGATAATTTGACTAAATTAACACTTAGCATTCCTAAATTAACAGTATATAGTCTAATGATAAACAGTTTGGGTAAATTTAATGAACCTTTACACCTTAGTTCAATTTAGAGACATGGAGTATAACTGCCTTTAAAAATGTATAGGTAAAAATATAAAATTTTTAAAAAACATGGGGCTGGAAAGATGGCCTTGCAGTTAAGAGTGCCGACTGCTCTTGCAGAGGACCCGGGTTCAAGCCCCAGCACCCTCATGGCTGCTGAGAACCATCTTTAAATCCAGTTCCAGGGGAATCTGATACCCTCTTCTGACCTCTGTGTCCCTGCATGACATGGGTACACAGACCTACATGCCGACAGTACATTCATACACACAAAAAAATTAATTTAAAAAAATTTTTAATTTAAAAAAACAAAAAGAGGGAAGGGGAAATAGGACTCCCTCTGGGATACAGGTAAATAGAGAACTCTGGATGCCAAACTTTTTGATAATTTTTCAATTTTGGAATTTTAAAGCTAACTATGGGAAGAGGCTTGTATGTTCTCACAGGTAAAAACATCAGGGATGGCTCAGTGGCTCAGAGCGACTACTCTTGCAAAGGACCTGGGTTCGATTCCCAGCACCCACATGGCAGCTAAGAACCATCTTTAATTCCAGTTCCAGGGGAATCTGACACCCTCTTCTGACCTCTGCGGCATTGTATGACATGGGTGCATCAACCTACATGCAGACAGTACACTCATACACATAAAAAAATAAAACATCAACAACCTGGGTGCCTAAAAATGTACTTCCTTGAACTGTACAGGAAGGACCAGGAGACACCAACAGAGAGGCTGACCTGTCTGAACATCAAGAAGAGAAACCTCAAGCTGCCTGAGTCACAGGCAGCAAACATCTTCCTAATTTAATTAAAACAACTGTTTCTAATGTGTTTTAATGAAGTTTGCTTTCCAGATGGCTGCTAAGTTCTGGTATAAGAAATCTTCCTACCTCCCCTCTTAACAGTAAAAAAGAAAAATTAGTATGGTAATGAAGTTATTCCCTAGCTGTAAAAAGAGCCAACTGTCATGATAACAACCACTAATAAAACATATATAGCTGATTTCTTTAATTGACTAGTGGACATAAGAATTGTAAAAAGGGGGCTGGAGAGATGGCTCAGCAATTAAGAGCACTGACTGCTCTTGCAGAGGACCTGGGTTCAATTCCCAGCACCCATATGGCGGATAAGAACCGTCTTTAACTCCAGTTCCAGGGGAATCCGATGCCCTCTTCTGACTTCTGCAGCATTGCAGGACACCAACCTACATGCAGAGAGTACAGATAGTACACTCCTACATAAAAATAAAAATAAAAAATTAAATGAAATTAAATTTAAAAAAGAATCGTAAAAAGGAAAATTCTTTCCTTCCAAAGCCAAATATAATAGTAAAATCTTTAAAGGCTGTATGGTTAAACAAAAAATATTAATAGAGGAAAACTTTGGTACCAGTGATAAATTATTCTGCCAGAGGAGATATTGGCCAGGGGGTTCTACAATGGCTCCCCATAAAATAAAGGCTATTTGCCTACAAAGTTGGGATACACACAAGGAAAATGGCATAAGGACCTACTGCTGAAGATATGGTGTGGGCATGAAAAAATGTTCAGAGACACTGCCTTGCAAGTGTTTGGTTGGTCTTTGTGATGCCAGAGAACATTATATAAGACCACTAAAGTATTAGAAATAAAATTTAATTTAAAAAAAAAAAAGACCACTAAAGGGGCTGGAGAGATGACCTAGCGGTTAAGAGTGCTGACCGCTCTTACAGAGGACCCGGGTTCGATCCCCAGCACCCACATGGTGGCTGAGAACCGTCTGAAACTCCAATTCCAGGAGAACTCCAGTTCCAGGGAAATCCGAGACCCTCTTCTGAACTCCGCGGCGTTGCACGACACGGGTGCACAGACTTGCATGCAGACAGTACATTCATACACATACAGAAATAAATAAAATTAAAAAAAAAAAAGACCACTAAAGTAAAAAGGGAATTATGGTCTCCTTGAGTCAAGCAAGACTCCTCAGCTGCAGCTCATGTGCCTGGAGAGTTGTGAAGTCAGTGGTAGCCAAATATTTCATGTACCCCCCCCAAATTAATTGGTTATTAGCCCAGTCTTTTGGAGGAATAACACATGGCTGGTATTAAAGTTTGAGAACCTCTAGTAACAACAACAAAAACATGTTATGGGCCAAAAAAAACCCTGCCATCTCTTCACAAAAAGCCATAGTTCCTAAATTAACATACATCTATATATTTGTGTCTGTGGCCACAGAGTAACTTGCCATAATAATCAATACTATTTAATACCCGTCTCCTCACTGTTCATGTTTTGTTAGTAGAATTAAGAAGGAAACCCCAAGGCCAAGCGTGGTGGTGCACGCCTGTAATCCCAGCACTTGGGAGGCAGAGGCAGGCAGACCTCAGTGAGTTCAAGGCTAGCCTGGTCTACAGAGTGAGTTCCAGGACAGCTGGGGCTACAGGGAGACCCTGTCTCAAAAAGACAAAAAAAAAAAAAAATACTGTTATTTTTTTTAGCCGGGCGTGGTGGCACACGCCTTTATCCCAGCACCTGAACAGACTGCCATTCAATGGAAAAAACTGCCTGGAAAGCCCAGAATCCAAAGTGACAACTCAAAATAAAATAGACTGTTTTGCTTCTCACCCACCTTTGCACCTTGTTCCCAAAGCCCAGGGACCAGATGCAGAAGAATGTAAGGACTGAGTAGATGGGGTAAATTGTGAGATTATAGCAATATAGACTGGACTCTCATTTAATCAACATACTTGTGCATATGAGCCTCTCCAATTGAACATGGAAATTCTGGGTTATACAAAACTTGGACATAGATACTTACAAATTGGTTTTATATGAATGTTGCTTACATTCATTCACCTCATGGTTGATTTTTTTAAAAACATAAATAAGGTTTAGTGAAAAAAACAAAATCTTAGGTCTGGCCTGCCTCCTGCCTGGCACTCAAAACAGGCTTGAATAGCTGGCTATTCAAAGCCCCGTTCTCTCATGGTGCCAACCTCTCCCATGGGCCCAACTGCTTCTCAGAAAAAATAAAATTGAAACAGGAGATGTGGGAAAATCCAGTTTGAGTTAGGTGTGAATGGGGTAGTTTTTCATCCAGCATTTCTCAAGGACATAGGTGTGGGTCATAAGACCTCTCTGACTAGTCTTTTCTGATATCCATGGGGCATATATATGGCATAGATTTATACACAAACACATTAAGTACATAAATAAAAACTGTCTTGTCCACAGAAGCCATCGACTGTCTGTAGGTCCTCACCTGGGGTAGTGGCATAAGCCTCTCATGCTGGATAGCTTTAGTGTCAACTTGACATACCTGGGTTGAGGGAGCCTCAGTTGGGGATTTGCCTCCATTGGACTGACCTGGGCCCATGTCTGTGGAGTATTTTCTTGATTGTTGAGTGATGTGAGAGTGTCCAACCCATTGTGAGTGATGTAGGAGGCCCAGCCCATTTTGAGTGGTATAACCCCTGGGCAGGTTGTTGTATGCTGTATAAGAAAGCAGGCTGAGGATGGGTCAGGGGAGCAAGCCAGTAAGAAGCATTCCTCCATGGGCTGCACTTCAGCTCTTGTCTCCAGGTTCCTGCCCTGAGTTCCTACCTTGGGCTCCCTGAGTGATGAACTGTGACCTGAAAGAGGTAAGACAAATAAACCCTTTTCTCTTCAAGCTGGTATTGGTCAGAGTGTTTTGTCACAGCAATTGAAGAGAAACTAGAACACCTCTCCATGGTGGAATGTCAACTGGCTTGATCTTTTGCAGGCAACCACAGCTGATGGGTTCATGAGTGGGGAGTCCTGTCCTGTCCAGAAGCCCCTGTTTCACTGAAGCCTGCCCATCCTCTGGCTCTTTCAATCTCTCTACCCTCTTCCCTGAGACTTGGGGAAGCCTTGTGATACAGAGCATCAGTTTGTGGCTGAGCACTCCACTGACACCACTTCTCTACACTCTGATCAGTGGAGTTTCTGCATTAACCATCACCCACTGCACAAAAGAAACTTCTCTGATGAGGTCCAAGAGTTGTACTGATCTATGGATTGGGAGGGAGCATGATACCACGTCCACTTAGCAGAATCACAGTAGGAGCTTCACCTGTGGCCTGTGACCCCAACCATGAAAAGAACAAGACAGTGGCAGATCTGGCTAATGTAGAATCCACAGGAAACAGTGAGAGCAATGAATCATGGGATACAAGTGGAATAGTAAGAAGCAATCACAGATAATAGAATTATAATCAATGAAACAACAAACCCTGGATAACTATATTTGAGCATATATTTGTTCTTAAGCACTGACTTCCCAGACAAAAAGAAAGCAAACCTTCTGGCCCATCCCACTTTTATTGTGCCTAAGTAAAGTCTGGGAACTGGCTCCTCTTGGCTGAGCTTCATGTTCAGCACAGCCTGTAGAATCATGTTCATTTGTGATGTTCTAGTGCCACCATGTGAGCCCTGCTGGTCTGCACATGTGTAACCAAGGGCACAAATGCAGACTCTACTGTGATTTCAGCCATGTGTTTGGTTTCCATACACTTCTATTTTAAGTATATAAACATTTTTAATTACATTATTTACTTCCTTCTTGGGGGGCATGTGTGTAGGTCAAGGACAACTTATGATAGTTGGTTCTGTCTGTCCACCACATGGGATCTGGGGATGAAACTCAGGTCATCAGACATGGTGGCAGGCACCTTTACCCTCTGAACCATCCCGTCTGACATATACATACGTGTGTGCGTGTGTGTCTTTTGAGGAAGGGTGTCGTGTAGCACAGCCTACTCAAGGATTATCTTGATCTCCTGATCCTGTACCTCCACCTTCTAGTTGCTGGGACTATACACCTGCACCACCAAACCCAGTTTATGCAGTCGTAGGGATTAAACCCAAGGATTTGCATATGCTAGGCAAACACTTCAGCCACCTTGCCACATCCTAACCCAACCACAAATATAAAGAAATACAAATATGGACTGGAGAGATAGCCTAGCGGTTAAGAGCGCAGACTGCTCTTGCAGAAGACCCAGGTTCGATCCCCAGCACCCACATGGCGGCTGAGAACCATCTTTAACTCCAGTTTTAGGGGAATCCGACACCGTCTTCTGACCTCCTCGGCATTGTACAATACAGGTGCACCAACCTACATGCAGACAGTACATTCATACACATGGAAAAATAAATAAAATTGTGAAAAAAAATTTAAAAAGAAATACAAATATAAATAGCAAGATGCTATTTTCTTTTTTTTTTTTTTTTGGTCTTTTTGAGAAGGGTCTCCCTGTAGCCCAGCTGTCCTGGAACTCACTCTGTAGACCAGGCTGGCTCTGAACTCACAAAGATCCGCCGCTCTGCCTCCCAAGTGCTAGGATTAAAGGCGTGCGCCACCATGCCTGGCTAACAAGATGTTATTTTCACCTAAGAGATTAGAAATAGTTTTTTTTCCAATATAAGACTGCTCAGTATTGAGGATGATTAAGTAGACTCTCTTCTGTTGCTCCTAGGAAAGGGCTTCGTGAAGACCTTTTGAAATGCATTCAGTTCGGCAATGAATTCAGTTCAGCAATGAGCAGTGTGCTGTTGATCTGGGAAATCTGTTCTTGGAAATGTACCTTTTTTTTTTTTTTTTTTGAGATAGGTCTTCCTATGTATCCCCAGCTGGACTGGAACTGGCTATGACTGTGCTGGCCTTGAACTCACAGAGATCTGCCTTCCTCTCTGCCTCTGTCTCCTGAGTGCTGAGATTAAAGGCATGCACCACAACACCCGGATTTGGGAATATATCTTTAAAAAATAATTTTTAGATTTACTCTGTGTGCATGTATATATGTGCATGTCCATGCCACAGCACATATGTGGAGGTCAGAGGACAACTTGTGGGAGTGGGTTCTTTCCTTCTACCATTTGAGTTCTGGGGATCAAACTCACTTCCCTCAGGCTTGGCAGCAAGCACCTTTACCCACTGAGCCATCTTGCTGGCCCTGGGAATCATCGTACCAATGATTCCAAATATGGAAAATGGTTTGTAAAAAAAAAACTTAGTGAGGTGCTGCAGTGATGACTCAGCCTGCATTCATGTTCATCAGTCTTGTACTTACCTTCCATACATGGCTGAGCAAGTTTAAAATGCATCATTCTCATTTCTTTCCTTATCAGAGTCTACTTGAAATGATCTAGAATATGTTTTCTCATGAAAAATAAAAAGACATTGGCTGAGTGTGGTGGCACATGTCTATAATCCCAGTACGTGGAAGTGGAGGCAGGAAGAAGTGAGCTCTAGGCCAACCTGGGCTACATAAGATGTCTCAAACAATCATGGCTCATGCCTGTAATTCTAGCACTCGGGAGGCAGGGGCAGGATTTCTTGGAGCTCCAGACCAACATCAGTTCCAGGTCAGCCTGGCTGGAGTGAGACACTGTCTCAAACCAACCAACCAAACCAGTTTTTTTCAAAGTAAAAAATATATATTTATTTTTACTTATGTGTATGAGTGTATTGCCTGCATGTGTGTAAGTGCACCCATACTGTGCAATGCCTAAGGAGGTCAGAAGAGGGTGTTGGATCCCTAGGAACTGGAGTTACACACAGTTATTAGCCACCTCCAGTTACATGTTACACTCAGCCACATGTTACAGTTATTAGCCACCATGTGGGTGCTAGGAATGTCTCCAACCCCAAAACAAGCATTTCTAACAAAAAACTGATAGCAAATATGTGAACATTTCAGAGGAACAAACCTTTCCCAAAGGTAGGTTCTTAGGTAGCCAGCCTTCTAGAATACTTTGCCAATAGGTCACTTTTTCTTTTTCTTATTTTTTATTTTTTTGGTCTTTTTGACACACGGTCTCCCTTTAGTCCCAGCTGGCCTGGAGCTATGTAGACCAGGCTAGCCTTGAACTCACAGAGATCCACCTGCCTCTGCCTGCCTCCCAAGTGCAGGGATTAAAGTCATGCGCCACCATGCCCAGCATAGGTCACTTTTTCATAGGTCACTTTTTTGTTTGTTTGGTTTTTGTCTTTTTGAGACAGGGTCTCCCTGTAGTCCCAGCTGTCCTGGAACGCACTCTGTAGACCAGGCTGGCCTTGAACTCACAAAGATCCGCCTGCCTCTGCCTCCCAAGTGCTAGGATTAAAGGCGTGCGCCACCACGCCCGGCTCATAGGTCACTTTTTCAACAGCTTCACTGACATGCAACTTACCTGTCTTGACTCACTCTTCTAGTTGGCTTTCTATTGTGATAAAAATACTGACCAAACATCTTGGGGAAGAAAGGGTTTATTGCATCTTTCCCTTCTAAATGAGTCATTATTGAGGAAAGTCAGGGGAGGAACCTGGAGGCAGGAACTGAAGCACAGACCAAGGTGGAACACTGCTTCCTGGCTTCCTGGCTTGTTCCTCTGGCCTTGCACCACCCACATAGGCTGGGCCCTCCCACATCAACTCTGCAGTTCCTCACAGGCCAATCCAATCGAGGAGATCCCCAACTGAGATTCCCTTTTCCCAGGTGTGTCAAGGTGGCAATCTAAGCCAACCCCGCCACTCACATATCTGGTGTGTTCCTTGATCTATTTTTGCTGAGGTGGGTGCTGCTTTTCCTGTGCTTCCGTATGTGCGGGGCTCAAGTGGTTCTCAGAAGAGGAATAGGACAAAATGTTTATTCCATTTCCCAGAAACTTGAATGAGTCTTGGCTTCTGAGTTGAGGTGAATTTACAGTGCAAACATAACTACATTCTGGGCCAACCCTCACTGCCATTTATTTAATTTATTGAGATGCTTTCACTATGGAAACCAGGCTGGGTTCAAACTCAAGATCCTGAAGCCCATAGAGATCCACCTGCCTCTGCCTCCTGAGTCCTAGAATTAAGGCAGTGGGCCAAACTCATAAGGCAGTCAAAGATGACCTTGAACTTCTGATCCTGTCTCCATCTCCTGAGTACTGAGACTGCAGGCTCTCACAGCTGGTTTATACAGTACTGTGGGTCAAACCAGGGCTTTGTGCATGCTAGGACCTGTACAAGCTACATCCTATCCCAAATGAGCCATTTAAAGTGAAAAATCTAGATTTACATTTACTTTTAGTACATTCATGATGCTGTGAAACCATTGCCTTTATCTAGAACTTCTGATCAATCCAAATTTATTTTTTAAATTATATTTTTAGCATGTTGGGTATGGCAGTGTGTCTCTTTAATCCCAGTCCTTGAAGGCAGAAGTAGGTGGACATAGCAACTTCCAAGCAGGCTGGGACTAGAAAGACCCTGTCCCCCCGAAAATTACATTTTTATCTATTTCTTATGTGTGTAGGTATGTGGGCACATGTATAGGGCTTAGAGGATAACTTTGGGAGTCAGTGCTCTCTGTCCACCATGTGGGTTCTGGGATCTAATCAGGTCATCAGGCTTGGTGTCGGGTGCCTTTACCCACTGGCCATCTCACCTGCTCTAGCCCAACTTTTTTTATCATAATATAAATTTTATTTTAATAATAATTTGTAAAAATAATAGTAATATTTTTGATAATTGGGTCTCTTAAAAATGAACTATGAGCTGGGCATGGTGGCACAAGCCTTTAATCCTAGCACTTGGGAGGCAGAGACAGGCGGATCTTTGTGAGTTCAAGGCCAGCCTGATCTACAGAGTGAGTTCCAGGACAGCTGGGACTACAGGGAGACCTGTCTCGAAAAGACAAAAAAAAAAAAAAAAAAAAAAAAACTGTTTTTTTACCCAGCACTTGGGGGTAGAGGTGGGTGGATCTCTGTGCGAGTTCAAGGCCAGCCTGGTCTACAAGCGAGCTCCAGGACAGCTGTACTAAAATACCTCAAAAACTGCCATATATACATATGGCAGTTATATATATATATGGCAATATATATATTGTTATTTTTATTTAATGTATATGAGTGTACTAACTGCATGTATGTAAGTGCACCTGCATTGTACAATGCCCTCAGAGGTCAGAAGAGGGGAATTGGATTCCCCTGGAACTGGAGTTATTGGTGGTTGTTAGCCACCATGTGGGTGCTGGGAATGGAACCTGAGTCCTCTACTAAGAACAGCAAGCACTTTTAACTGCTAAGCCATCTCTCCAGCCTCCTTTGTACAACTTTTTAAAAGGAGAAAAATCCAAATTATACAGAGGGAAGGAGAGATGGTTAAGAGCACGTGCTGTTCTTGCAGAGGACCCAGGTTCATTTCCAAGAACCCACATGACAGCTTAAAGCCATCTATAACTCCAATACCAGGGACCCAACACCCTCTTGCTTCCGAGTGCACTCCATGCATGTAGTGCATTCACACACATGCAGGCAAAGTACTTATACACACAAAAGTTAAAACATAAGTAAATAAAGCATTAAAGAAACAAACTACTCAAGGAATTGACATTCAAACATTTATTCAGTATAATTTTTTAAGCATAATTATGCTAATATTGAAGGTTTTAATTATTTCTTATGGGATATTTGACAAATAGATATAAAATATAGATTGTACAATTTACAAACTGTAATTGAATGTTACACTTGATCTTAGCCAAAAGGCCGAGAAGCGATGTAATTGAATATTACTAGCAGGCTCCAAACTTCGTTTTTGAAAAATCATTTGATTTACTATGATCCACCGAGAAATGTCTAAATGGAGGGAAAAAAAACATAAGCATAAAACTTATGAGTGTCAGGGCTTTTAAAATTACATTTATTTTGAATGTGTGTGTGTGTGCGCGCACACACACACTCGACTATGTTCCACAGTGTACAGGTGGAGGTCAAAAGACAACTTGTAGGAGTTCTTTTCTTCTATCATGTAGGTCCTGGGGATCAAACTCATGTGCACCTTTACCCACTGAGCCATCTTACTAGCCCAAGTATCATTTTTTTAAATATAAAGTTATCTAATAAGCTACAGAACTTAAAACTTAACTATAGTGTTAAAATATATACATTTAAAAGCATCTCTCGGGGCTGGAGAGATGGCCTTATGGTTAAGAGTGCCAACTGCTCTATCAGAGGACCCGGGTTCTATTCCCAGCACCCACATGGCAGCTGAGAACCATCTTTAACTCCAGTTCCAGGGGAATCCAACATCCTCTTCTGACCTCCACCGGCATTGCACGACATGGGTGCACAAACCTACATTCAGACAGTACACTCGTACACATAAAAAATAAATTAAATTAAAAAATAAATAAATAAATAAAATGTTTAAAAATAAAAGCATCTCTCATTTGGGGGATGGAAAGATGGCTCAGAGGCTAAGAGTCACTGTTCTTACAGAGGACCCAAGTTCAGTTCCCAGCACCCGCACTGGGCAGCACACAACAACCTATAACTCTACCTCCAGGGAATCTGATGCAGTCTTCTGGCCTCCACAAGTAACTGCATAAATATGACATACACTTACACAGATAAATATATACAAAAAATAAGTAAAAGTAAATCATGTTAGCATCTCTCACATTTAAAGACAGATATGTCTAGAGAAAAAAAAACTTTAAGGGTTACATAAATTTTCCTAAATCAATATTCTCCATTAAAAAAAAAGTAAGACACTGTTATGATCTGTGTATGGAGTTTCCTCAAAGGCTCATGTGTTGAAGGCCCAGTGGCACACTGAGAGGTGAGATGTGACTGGATCGTCTGAGCCTGAACCTTCATGGACCTCCAGTTTGAGAACACTGCCAGGAGGTGGTGGAACCCAGAGGAAAGGGCCCGGCAGAGGAAGGAGCTTACTGAGACCAAGCCTCTGAAGGTCTTTCTTAGCTCTGCCTGCTTCCTATCTGATTCTGTTGAGATCAACAGTTTTCTGAGTCATGTTACGAGCTGGAAATGAACCAGCTGCCTCAGTGTGACAGCTGTGAAACTATGAGTCAACATAAATTTTTGCTCCTTTAAACTGTTTCTCCTGTATCTGTCACAAAGATGTCTGACCAACAACTGACTGGACATGAACACTGCTAGCAATTTGTGGGTGTTAACAAAATACAGGTGCATTTGAATATGTCAGGGGCTAAGGCTAGTTCCATTCTCACCTGGGCCATTAGGCAGAGAATGATTCAGGCAAGTCACTTAGCCTGTGGGGCTTTAGTGACATTATGGTTGCTATAATGACATCATGGTTGTTGTAATGTCATAGTACAAAACATTACTCACTCTTGTGGGAATGCTGGAGTCAAAAAACCAAATGCAGCTCAGAACACAGAATGTTGATAATGAATGACTACATTACTAGTTTATATACTTACTACACCTACCTTTTAAGCATTATTTTGGAGTGCACTTCTACTTAAATAGCAAATGTTATGGTGTAGAACAGTCTGCTGTTCTGCATGGCAGCACATGCAGGCATCTTATGTTTTCTGTGTCTCTTAACTACATCAAGGAGCCACACTGGGATGCTGGGTGACATAAGGAGAATGTGTTTTTCACACACACACACACGCACACACACACACACACACACAATTTACTACTCTATAAAGGGGATCGGTTTTGAATTGAAGTACTACTGGCTGGCTTTACCTTCAGGATTTCACAGGGAGCTGCATCTGGTGGTACAGGCTTCCCACAATGCTTTGAATATTCAGTTATCAAGGCTGATGCTTCATCTAAACTGTGGAACCAAAAGGGACAAGGCAGGTGTGAGGAAACCCTGGAGATGATCTACAGTATCAAATGTGCTTCAAATATTACCTCAAAAAATAGAGACAGGCAGATCCCTGTGAGATAGATGTCAGCCTGGTCTACATAAGCCAGTTCCGGGCCTGCTGGGACTACAGGGAGACCCTGTCTAAAACCAACCAACCAACTAATCTACTCATTCATAAACGTGTGTATGACGATGAACATGCAGAGAACTAACTGGCAGTGGGGAGGAGACAGCACCTGAGTGCGGGGCACTCCGATCAGCAGGAGGAGCGGCTAGTCACTGACTTGGCTGTGCACTCCCTCTCCGGAGCGGCAGCTGCCCCTTTCCTCCCTCTCCTCTTCACCCTCCCTCTCTGGAGCGGAGCTGCCCCTTTCTTCCCTCTCCTCTTCACCCTCCCTCTCTGGAGCGGAGCTGCCCCTTTCTTCCCTCTCCTTTTCACCCTCCCTCTCTGGAGCAGAGCTGCCCCTTTCTTCCCTCTCCTCTTCACCCTCCCTCTCTGGAGCGGAGCTGCCCCTTTCTTCCCTCTCCGTTTCTTGCTCCATCTCTGGAGCGGAGCTGCCCTTTTTCTTCCCTCTCCTTTTCACCCTCCCTCTCTGGAGCGGAGCTGCCTCTTTCTTCCTTCTTCTTTTCACTTTCCATATCTTGCCTCTGACTCAACAACCTTACTTTTTCTAAACTTGAGTGTGCTGGAAAATTAGCTAATTAAGGGCGGCAAAAACTATGTGTTGCATAAAACCATCAGCACTTCAGAAAAACAGCTGTAATATAGGGTTTAGGGCAAGACCATGAAATACCTATTTTGAGGATTCAGTGAGCTAGTTTAATTATCAGATTGCAAACTCATGCTCCAAGGTTCTGAGTTGCAAGAAAATAAACTCCTAGGAATGGCAGGAATGCCGTAGCTTAACACTGGAGCTTCTCATTCCAACCACAGTGCTCCATGATTGTTTGCTCCCAAGTAAATATACGTTTTAAGGAAAGTCTAGTAATCAAATTAACTTACCTTAAGTCATTTGCCAAATAGTTCACCAGTTCAGTAATATTGTTGGTATTTATCATATGTAATTTCAACACTTGAAAGTACTTTGTCTTTGCCAAAATCCCAAATTCCTTCTTATTTATGACATTATTCAAAATCAGACCTCTAATCTATAGGATGACAAGTATCATTATATTAAAAACATGTTTAATTCCAAGTCCTTAGTCAGTACTACACATTTCTGACAGAAGTCGAATTATCATTGCTCTGGGACAAAACCTTAGGAGAGGACTTGGCCCTCCTTAGTGCAGAGTACATAAATACAAAGCTATTGTTGTTAAGGACTTTGGGACTGTTTTAAAGAGGAAGACCATCTGATTACAACTGCAAACATTTAAAGGGTAGTTTATCCCCTGCGCAGCAGTCAACAAGGGAGCCAGGGCTCCTGTCTTTGACATCTGTTTTGCAATGGTGGAGGCTGAATCCGGGGTCTGGAGTACCACAGGGAAGTGCTCAACCAGGGAGCCACATCCCAGCCCTGGTACCCGCCTACTACAAAACTTAAGAGGTAGAGACAAGCACATCTCTGTGAGTTCAAGGCTAACCTGGTCTGGTATACATAGCAAAGTTTCAGCCCAGCTGGGATTACAGGGAGACCCTGTCTCAAAAAGACCAAAAAAGCCAGATGTGGTGGTACACGGCTTTAATCCCAGCACTCAGGAGGCAGAGGCAGAGGCAGTAGGATCTGTGTGAGTTCAAAGCCAGCCTGCTCTACAGAGTGGGTTCCAGGCCATCTGGGGCTATAGGGAGACACTGTTTCAAAAACTACCAAAAAAATAAACAACAACAACAACAAAAAAAAAACCTAAAAAACTACTGGGATTTTAATAAGAGTGAAACCATCATCTTATTATTTGGGGGAAAAGTAATTACCTTCTTTAATCAAACAGCAAAAATGAAATGAAATGCCTCTTACTTGATGTGAAAATCCTGCTAGTTGGCCAGAATTCATATGTTCTTCTAATTGCTGTAAAATGACCTGAGCATTACATGAATCCAGAAAATTCTAAATAAAAAAAAAAAATTTTTAATAGAAATTATAAAGTGTTATTGCTACTAATTTCTGTCAAGTCCAGATGATTTTCATTTTAAAATCTGAAATATTTTCATTCTTTAAGATTCTTTCATTTGGGGACTGGGCATGTTCTATGCTTGCCCAGCATGCATAGAACCTGAGGTTCCTTCCCCTGCACTGAAGAAACTGGGCATAGTGGTATGCGCCTATAATCACAGGACTCAGAAGGCGGAGGCAGGAGGATCAGAACTTGAAAGTCATTCTTGGCTACACAAAGAGTTTTAGGCAAGCCTGGGATACATGAGATCCTGTCAAAGACAAAAGAAGAAAGGGAAGAAAGGGAAGGAGGGGAAGGAGGGAGGGACCAAAGTCATCTCCGTGAAGAGAGACCCCTTCTCTGGAGTCTAACTCCCTTCAGGGCCACTTCCATACATGTTTTCACATAAACTAAAACTAAATTTCATCAGTCCTATAAAAAAAAATTGGGGGGGGGGATTTTTTTTGAGAGGTTTCCCTATAGCCCCAGCTGGCCTAAACCTTGCTAGACAGACAAGGATGGCCTCGATCACATAGAGATTCCCCTGCCCCTGCCTCCTAAATGCTGTGATTAAAGACATGTTCCAGGCCGGGCGTGGTGGCGCACACCTTTAATCCTAGCACTTGGGAGGCAGAGGCAAGCGGATCTCTATGAGTTCAAGGACAGCCTGGTCTACAGAGTGAGCTCCAGGACAGCTGGAGCTATAGGGAGACCCTGTCTCAAAAAGACCAAAAAAAAAAAAAATTAAAGACATGTGCCACCATGCCTGGCACTTTTACTAAAACTTTTAAGATTGTTGAGGCTGGAGAGGTGGCTCAGTGGTTAAGAGCACCAACTGCTCTTGCAGAGGACCGGGATTGGATTCCCAGCACCCACATGGCAGCTAAGAACCACATTTAAGCAGGGCATGGTGGAGCACCCAAGAGGCAGAAGCAGAAGCAGGCGGATCTCTGAGTTCAAGGCCAGCCTGGTCTACAGAGGCCACCAGGAGACCCTGTCTCAACAATAACAACAACAAAATAAATAAATAAATAATAAATATTATAGTTTAAAAATTTTTAAGATTGTTTAATTTCTAATACAAAAAAATTCTAATATAACAAAGTTACTGAAGCAAGAGATAAAAAGTGCTTTAGTTATTTAAGTATATTACTTATTCAAGCAATAAGAGCTTTTCTGTTGAAAAGTTTATTGGGGCTGGAGAGATGGCTCAGCAGTTAAGAGCACTGACTGCTCTTGCAGAGGACCAGGGTTTCGATTCCCAGCACCCATGTGGCAGCTAAGAACGGTCTAAGGCCTGGCATGGTGGCGCACGCCTTTAATCCCAGCACTCAGGAGGCAGAGGCAGGTGGATTTCTGTGAGTTCGAGGCCAGCCTGGTCTACATAGCGAGCTCCAGGCCAGCTGGGACTAAAGGGAGATCCTGGCTCAAAAAGACCAAAAAATAAAAAAATAAATAAGACTGGATGACAAAGTTGAAGATCTGGAGTCCTTAAGCAAAGACTATGTAAAACTTAAAAATATGCAAGACTAGATTATGCCGGAAATGTGGCACAACATGAGAAGATGAAAACTAAGAATTACAGGCATACAGGAAGGAGAAGAATCTCAGGTCACTGCCATTGATCAGATCTGCAATGTGCTTATAGAAGAAAACTTCCCCAAATTAAGGCAAGACCTACCTATAGAGCTTCAAGAAGCACATAGAACACCAACTAGNAAAAAAAAAAAAAAAAAAGAGAATTGGTCACTTTATGAAGTTCTGTTTTCTTTCTTTTTTGAAGTTCTATTTTCAAACGCTAAAGTTTTCCATAAACACCACAGGTGAAAGCTGACCCTCCTCCCTCTCTTTTCTCTCACATCTATTGCTCTCTAGCTACCCACCCCCATCTTGATCCATCTCATTAGCTGGCCCCGAGCTTGTGTACTTGTCTCTCGGCCTGCAGCCAACCTCCCGAAAGCTGTTATGGCTTCCTCCTTGTCAGCACTCTCCTCCAGTCCCACCCAGAATGGGTTTATTTGGAGGCTGTTCCCGCTGAAATGAAACACTGTCTTCCTCCCTTTGCTTTGCTCTTTCAGGAAAACCCATTGTCTCCCACCGATGAAGATTAAGGTCCAACTCATTTTAAGATGCCTGCCAGCTGCACTTCCATCTGTCTGTCTGTCTTCCCACTAAATTTGCTTAACCCATACTCAGATTTCATCCTTTACAGGTTTGGTAGAAAAAAAAATAGTCTTTCAAGGGACATAGAGTATGAAGAGTCCTTCTATTTCCTTGGCAACCCAAGAGGAATAACATAAAAAAATACCTTAATTTGCTGGTGTCTTTTTTCCGAGTGGGGCATGAGCATCAGACAAGCCAGGGCAAAAGCTGGAAGCTCTAACTGGACATACTGCCTGGCCACTCCTATCATGTCAAGATCATCTGAAACTGGACATCTTTGAGAGAGTAATTATTTGGTTAATGGCTAACACATTTATTAGAGTAGGTTGGCTTTTCTAGCTTTCCACAGCTGCTACTCATCCATGACTTCAATCATTTTAAATGCCTAAGTGCTGGTACACAACTTATGCTTAGTAATAAGGATCATGAGCCTGTGATAGTATTCTACATAGAATAACAAAATAATCTACCTACAGGAACACAGACTATGTCTGCCACCACGATTACATCCAGACACTTGCAGATATGTAAGATAATTCTTAGAACCTTCAAAATCCATATAACAGCTCTATGGAATTTAGATAGTGAGAAAAGGTATTCTTTTATGTTTATATCAAGCACTGATCTGTGAGAGTACTTACTGAGTATGAGCCTACTAGGAAACTGGAAAGCACCACACATGGAAAGCAGGCCTTGTGAAAAAATAGGTCCATTGTAATAAAATAAAATAAATACTTCCCTATAGGAGTACCCACTTAGCTGTAGAGGCTATACTCCAAGACCTCCATTAGATGCCTGTAACTGTGGATTTAAACAAAACCTCTGCATACTAGAGTTTTTGTCGATGCGTGGAGTGAACGGAGCAAGCTCCTATTCCAACTCCTACCTCCAAAAACCCATTTAATATATTGTCCTCGGATAGAGGACATATCAGATATTAAACTGATAAGAACAGATACTACACTTATCTTAGCCAAAAGGCTGAGAAGCGATACTAGAGTTTTTCTTATGCATACACATTTATGATAAATTTTAATCTAGGCACAGTAAAAGATTAGTAATAGTACGCCGGGCATGGTGGTGCACACCTTTAATCCTAGCACTTGGGAGGCAGAGGCAGGTGGATCTTTGTGAGTTCAAAGCCAGCCTGGTCTACTGAGTGAGTTCCAGGACAGCTGGGACTACAGGGAGACCCTGTCTCGAAAAGACCAAAAAAAAGAAAGATTAGTTATAGTAACTAATAATAAGATAGAACAATTGGGGCTGGAGAGATGGCTCAGCAGTTAAGACCAACAACTGCTCTTGCAAAGGACCCGGGTTCAATTCCCAGCACCCACATGGCAGCTAAGAACTGTCTTTAACTCCAGTTCCAGGGGAATCCAACACCCTCTTCTGACCTCCACAGCACTGAACGACACAGGTGCACCAACCTACATGCAGACAGTACACTCATACACATAAAAAAAATAATTGCCGGGTGTGGTGGCGCATGCCTTTAATCCTAGCACTTGGGGGAGGCAGAGGCGGGTGGATCTTTGTGAGTTCAAGGCCAGCCTGGTCTACAGAGTGAGTTCCAGGCCAGCTGGGGCTACAGGGAGACCCTGTCTCAAAAAGACCAAAAAAAAATAAAAAATAAAAAATAAAATAATTAAAAAATTATAAAAATAGGGGAAAAAAACATAGAACAATTATAATAAGATACTGTAATAACACTGCCAGCCTCACCATGCTCACTTTGTAGGGCCATTATTAAATAAAATAAGGCTTACTTGAACACAAGAACTGTGATAGTGAAACCATAGATGGTGGGACCGCCATGCTCAGAGTGAAAATTGCCAGAAAGGAATTTCAAAAGCAATAAATCTTTCTTGGTAAGAGAGCAAATATTTACTTACTCTAGAACAGCGATGAGACTCTCACAACAATCTGATAACTGACTGGGCATTAAAGGACAGGAGGCTGAAGATAAAAAATAATTATATATATATATATGCATTTAAATATATATATGCATTTAAACCTCAAAACAGCTGTTGGTCGCTGGGCTGTGGTGGCGCACGCCTTTAATCCCGCACTCGGGAAGCAGAGGTAGGTGGATCTCTGTGGGTTAAGGCCCCAGCCTGGTCTACAGAGCTGAGCTCCAGGACACTGGTACTAAAAGGGAGACCCTGTCTCAAAAAACACCAAAAAAAGGGTAAACTAAAAAGAACAAAAACAAAACAAAAAAGCTGTTTGTCAGCCAGGTGTGGTGGCTCAACCACCCACCCTCCCAGCACTTGGGAGGGTGAAGCAGAAAGCCTGTATGAGAACTTAAAGCCACTGGGCTTAAATGCAAATGCTGTCTTAAAAAACAAAGCTGGGCGGTGTGGAGATTGGAGAGATAGCTCCTAGCGGTTAAAGCACCGCACGCTCTTGCAGGGACCCGGGTTCGATCCCCAGCACCCACATGGCGGCTAAGAAGAACCGTCTGTACTCCAATTCCAGGAGACTCAGTTCCAGGGGAATCCGAGAGACCCTTTCTGACCTCCTCGGCATTGCACGACAGGGTGCACAGACCTGCTTGCAGACAGTACTTACACATACCAAATAAATATACATAAAAAAAACAAAAAAAAAAAAAAACACAAAAAAAAAAAAACAAAGCAGAGAACCTACTGCCGGCGTGGTGACTGCACGCCTTAATCCTAGCACTCGGGAGGCAGCTGGCAGGGCGAATCTTTTGTGAGTTCAAAGGCCAGCCGGTCTACGAGTGCGTTCAGGACAGCGGGAGACACGGGAGAACCGGGCGCGACAACGACCAAAAAAAAACACCAAGCAGGGCGGCGGAGGGAGACGGGGTCGCAGCGGGGTGAAGAGANGACTGCTCTTGCAGAGGACCCGGGTTCGATTCCCAGCACCCACATGGCAGCTAAGAATCTTCTTTAACTCTAGTTCCAGGGGAATCCGATGCCCTCTTCTGACCTCCTCGGCATTACACAACACGGGTGCACCAACCTACATGCAGACAGTACATTCATATACATAAAAAACAACAACAACAAAAAAAAAAAAAAAACAAAGCAACCATGCCAGGCATGGTGACGCACGCCTTTAATCCTAGCACTTGGGAGGCAGTGGCAGGCAGATCTTTGTGAGTTCAAGGCCAGCCTGGTCTACAGAGTGAGTTCCAGGACAGCTGGGGCTACTAGGAGACCCTGTCTCAAAAAGACCAATAATAAGAACAATCTCCCCCACCAACAACCCACCAAAACAAGAACAGACTAGGGGCATGGCGTCACACACTTTTAGTCCCAGCACTCAGGAACCAAAGGCAAGTGGATCTCTGTAAGATCGAAGCCAGCCTGTTCTACATAATGAGTTCCAGGCCAGCTGAGACTCTGTCTCTTAAAACAAAACAAACCCCAAAATGAAACAATCCAAAATGCTGCTGTCATGTGGTCAGTGTTAAGAAGCTTACCTGAGAGCAAAGGGATCTGGATTACATGCTGCCAAGCTTTGCTGAAGTAGGGCACCTATGGAAATAGGTGCACAAAAATTCATGTCTGGGATATTAAAAGCTCTATTCATTCAAAGCTTATACTGTAGATGACAAGACTAAAATCACATGCCTATATCAAGTGTGCACAAACTTTTTTCTTGTCATTACTCCCTACACAACACTGTCTGGTAACTATTTACACAGTGATTTATACAGTGATGGGCAACAGGAATCTACAGATGACTTATAATACACAGAAGGGACCAACAAAATGGCTCAATGGGAAAAGGTATTTGCTACCAAGCCTGATGAACTGATCAAGCCCCAGTACTCACATGGTAGGAAAGAACTGACTCCCATAAGCTGTCCTCTGACCTCCACTCACACGAACACCCCACACATAAAATAAAAAATTTAATGTACACACACACACACACACACACACACACACAGAAAGGGGAGAGAAAGAGAGATGTACATTATATCCAAATCATGCCATTTTAGTTAGATACACGACTTGAGCGTTTGAAGATTATGGTATCTGCAGAGTGGAAATATCCCAAAACTAACCCCTACAGAAGACATCAAGGGTCCACTCTGCATGCATACAATGGAACATTATTTGGTAAGAAAAGAAATGAAGCAATAAAAATGATACAAAGCAGAGACAAGTGAAGGAAGCCAGACACAAAAGCCCCATGTTGTATGAACCCATTGATATGAAATGTCTAGAATAGATGAATCCATCCAAAGAGCAGGAGCTGCTCAGGGCTGGGCGAAAGGGAAATGGGTAGCGGACATGGGATTTCTTTTCTTTTCTTTTTTTTTCTTTCTTTTTTTTTTTTTTATGGAAGTCCTAGGGCATCCTGCCTGCTACTATTGAGCTACAGCCCCAGCCATGAAATTTCCTTCTGAAGCGAGGAAAATGTTCCAGTATTAGCTAATAGTGATGGTTGCACAACTCTGTAAATAAAACTAGAAAACACTTGATAATACAGTTTAAAAAAAAAAGTTATGCTGTTTTAAGGAATCAGTAAGTCTAATAACTTTTTGAAAAGGTAAGACATCGGACTGGAGAGATGGCCTGGCGGTTGGGAGCGCCGACCGCTCTTACAGAGGACCCGGGTTCGATCCCCAGCACCCACATGGCGGCCGAGAACCGTCTGAAACTCCAATTCCAGGAGAACTCCAGTTCCAGGGGAATCCGAGACCCTCTTCTGACCTCCGCGGCATTGCACGACACGGGTGCACAGACTTGCATGCAGGCAGTACATTCATACACATACATAAATAAAAAATTAATAAAAAAAAAAAGGTAAGACATCTTCCTAAAAATTTGCACATAACCTACAAAGAATTTTATCTTAATAAACAAAGACCTATATGTATGTCCTGCAATAGAACAATGTTCCAAATGCTACTGCTACATGAAAATGGCAGTTTAAACCATGGCTTCATTTATGTGTACAAACATATCACACATAACACACACACACACACACACACACACACGCCCCCTATATGCTTATATAACAACAGGAGACTTCCTCTAGAAGGATTAGTAAAGGGAAATTTTCATGTTTTGTTTAGCATATTCCATACTGTTCTAACTAAAGAAGGAATAAATTGCCAGCCTAAATTTTTTGTTTTACATTTTAATTTCTTTAGTATATATATTAATGTGTGTCACAGTGCCCATATGGAGATCAGACAATAACTTATACTGTGTGGTTCAGACTCAAGTCATCAGGCTTGGTGGCAAGTGCCTTTACCTAGTGAGCCATCTCACCAGCCCCCTAAATTATCTACTTCTGTATAATCATTATGTTAGTATATAACTTGTGGAATTTGAAAGATGGTCTCTGATTTTAAAGATCTTTAGGTTCTATGAAAGGGCAATCCAATGAGTAATTAAATTACACTGTGACAAATGTTAAGAGTGGAGCCAAAGTGCTTTGGAAACATAAATGCAGACATTACTCATGAAGCCCAGGCAACTCAGGAAATCAGTGTCTTCCAGGAGGTGAACTGCACACTGAGGATGCTGGAACAGTGTCCTATAGCTGATCCATTCTGTTCTTCACTAAGGAGCTGAGGGCTTAATGCAGGGTGCCTAGCAATGACTAAGCACAAAGTTGCCAAACACAAAAGATTCTTTCACTGAAATTTACTTAACCCCCACCCAACATACACACACACACATACCTGCCATAATGAGTGGACACTAGAAATGGCTGTTAAAACTTTCCTTAGATAAGGAATCTGCAAAAAGAAATGAAATTTAAAAATTCTAAAGGCTCATAAAATGGTAAGTTTCAACATGAAACACTGGATTTTTAGTGTTTCAAAAGGTAAAAGGAGTATCTGCAAACAAAAATCTAGTTCTGTAAAAACTGCCAGAGGTTCATTTACAAGCCTCCAAGTACTAAAAAGAAAAGGCCAGGGAGCCTTCCATCTATTTCCACTGCGATGAAGGTCTTTTTGTTTTCATGAAAATTTTGTTTGTTTGTTTTGTTTTGGTCTTTTCGTGACAGAGTCCCCCTGTAGCCGCAGCTAGCCTAGAAACGCACTCGGAGGAACCAGAAAGCTGGCCTTGAACTCACAAAGTCAAGGCTAAGCCTTGCTCCCAAGTGCTGGAATAAAAGGCGGCATCATCTACGCCCGTCCTTTTTGTTTTTTGTTTTTTTTTATTCTGCAGTACATAGTCCAGATTTGGCCTTGAACTACATCCATGGTCAATCCTTTACTAATCTGCCTCTAGAGTTTGGGGAATTCATAAGTGTGTGCTAACCCACCTGGCAACTGTACCTGTGTGTTTGTGTTTTCTCTTTTTCTTTTCTTTTTTTCTTTGAGTGAGGGTCTCGATTAGCACAGGCTTCCCCTCAACCTCCCTGTGTGAATGACCATGACCTTGAATCTCGTTTTCCAGCTTTCATCTCCCAGTGCTAGGATTATAGAAATGTGCCACCTCCTTTGTGTGTGTGTGAGTGATATCTTGGACATGGGACCCTGTTCCTCTCGAAAGCCAGGCAAGCAGTCTGAACTACATTCCCAGCTCTTGAACTCATTTTGAGTTTGCCAGTTTGCCTTTCTCCCAAATCCTTTAAGTCTACCAGGAACCGCAAAGCAGTAGATGTCTGTAGCATGCACCTGTCAGTAACTATTGTCAATAAGATGTGTTGGGGTTGGAGTGTACAAATTTAAGAAACTTTAAGTTTTACTTACCATGTTGAAGCCAAGAAGCTTTTGCAAGAGTCCATTCCAAAGCTGCAGGTCATAAATTTTGTATTCTAAACAAAGCTCTGCTACCAATCTTACTGCCTGAAGCCAAAACACCAGACAAGAAACACAAAGTAAGAGGGAGAAAAAGTTCTGCTGCTTTAAAGAATCGGTAAGTCTAACAGCCTGCTGAAAGGTAAGGCATCTTCCTAAAAATATGCACATAACCTACAAATGTCTATTGCCTTATTTCAATAAAGGACTCCATTTTCTAATTAAAAAAAGAGAGTCTTCTTTTTTCCTTCTTCATCCACTGCCTCAGAAACTAGGTTCCCAAAGACAACAGGTAGATGTGACACGTGTGCCTACTGGAGATAGACAAATGAGAACAGGTCTTGAAGAGAGCACTAAAGAGCTCTTTCTTGCTTTCAAGGATGACTTTAGCCCACGAGTTTTAAGAAGAAAGGACCTTTCAAATTGCCTTCTCCATCCAAATGCCAGGACAGGAAGACTGGAAAGGTCTCGGGGCAGTGTAAAGGGTCTCAGGGAGTCTGAGGGGGTCTCATCAAATATATGAAGACAGGAGCCCTACACCCATGTGAGTACCTACCATAGGCTCGTGGCTGTGGTTTTTCCACAATCCCTTAATCATTCCTTCTTTAGGACTGTTGCAAAATAATTCATATGTGATGGGAATATTCAGTGTCTCAAATGATGCCAGAAAAGTCATACATTTGAAATAGGATCTGGAAAACAAAGGTGATTATAAGAATCATTCTTATAGCTCATAATTACTCTTAAAAATAAAATCCACCACAAGGAAGTAAGCCCAGTGTGCTGTTTAATGTCCATTCTGGACTTCTAGCTAACTTCACAGGACACAGTACTGGACACAAATCAATTTCAACAAGAAAACATTCCATTTCTAAATGTTGCTAAGAAACGAGAGACAAGATGTTCTCAGAGGCCTATATCCCTTTGCCAAAATGTCAAGGATAGTCAAGGCAACAGAAGTAGTTACACAGCTCCAAAGAGGCAGTCTAATCAATTAAGGCTTCAGAAGTTACAATTAAAAAAAAAAATCTGTCTGCTGCTTCTTTTTTACATACATATTTTTTATTTTTTTAATACATATTTTTATTTATTATTTTCTTATGTGTATGAATGTACTGTCTGGATGTAGGTTGGCGCACCCGTGTTGTGCAATGCCAGGGAGGTCAGAAGAGGGTCTCAGATTCCCCTGGAACTGGAGTTAAAGAAGGTTCTTAGCCAACATGTGGGTGCTGGGAATCGAACCAGGGTCCATCTGCTGCTTCTTAGTACAATTAACCAAATTCTACTTACTTCACTTCTTCAATGGACTTTTTGAAGAGAGATTCTATAGTTTCCTTGTCAGCCAAATACAGGAGACACTGAAGAGCTCGTGTTTTGTGGGCAAAAGTTAATTGGCGCATGCTCAATGTCTGTAAAACCGAAAAAGGCCTAGTGAATTTGAGCTGCATGCTGTGGTCGCTAAACGAGTTTGAACACAGCTCATATAAACACCACCCTTTGGCCAACCATCTCTGCCCTCCAGTTCATCTCAATGAGATTTCCACATGAGTGGCACGTGCCTTTAATCCCAGCATTTGGGAGGCTGAGGTATGTAGATCTCTGTAAGATGGAGGCCAGTCTGATCTACAAAGTTGAGGGCCAACTGGGGCTACACGGAGACCTTGTCTCAAGCCACTTCATTGATATTTGCATGCTAATAGAAAAGCAGTGGGAGGTAAAGCTGCTGGCAGAATCCAGGCAGCAACCCAACCAGTTCTCAGCCACTGCCGGCACTGGGAACAAAAGAGGACCTTGCTTTTGAACATGTTCTTAAAGCAGTAAAAATAAATCTTAAAAAAATTTTTTTTATATATTATTTTTATTTTATGTGTATGGATGTTCTGCCTGTATGTAAGTGCACCTGTGTCATACAATGTCCATAAAGGCCAGAAGGGGGCCTCTGGAACTGGAGTTATGGAAGGTTGTTAGCTCCCATAATGAGTACTAGGAACTGAATCAGTCTTTAAGAGCAGCCAATGTTCTTAACTGCTGAGCCATTTCTCCAGCCCCCAAATTAATCTTAACCCTCAATTCTTTTATACATCATGTCATCTTATATATGCCAATATTAATTAAGCAATGAACATTCATTAGTATTCCATGTGGCCAAATGAGCACTTTGCCTACATATACTGAAGCAGGAAGAAAAACCTGGCTGAGCTTGAACTGACTTGCCAATTTTCTTTTCAAGATTTACATGTATATGGGTGCCTGTGTGAACTTATATGCCTGTGGAGCCCAGGGGGCATCAGGTCCTCTAGAACTGGAGTTACAGGCAGTTGTGAGCCACCATGTGGGTACTGGGAACCAAACCCAAATCATCTGCAAGAGCAGCAAGTGCTCTTAGCTGCCAAGCCTTCTGACCAGCTGCTACTTTGCCAATTTCACAGTCACCTATTTTACTTAAAGAATGACTAAAGGCCAGGTGTGGTGGAGCATGCCTTTAATCCTAGCACTTGGGTGGCAGAGGCAGGCAATCTTTGTGAGTTCAAGGCCAGCCTGGTCTACAGAGTGAGTTCAGCCTGGTCTACAGAGTGAGTTCCAGGACAGCTGGGGCTACAGGGAGACCCTGTCTCAAAAACACCAAAAAAAAAGAGAATGACTGAAAGACAAAGTCATATGCAAGGACTGTCAAGGACTTCCATCTAGCATGTTGGATCTCCCTCTAGTCAACCCAAGCACCATCGGCCCTGTGGCTCTCACATCCTCTACTGCCTATCTCGTTGCTTCAGAAGATCTTACCCGTGGCATAGGCATTCTCATGTCCATAACAGCCACAAGGACAATGAGGCGGAGGATTGCTAAGGTGGAGCATAGTTTGAGCTTACACAGTGCAGACTGGGCTCGTTGATAGACAGCCAAAAAAACCCAAAACATAAAAACCAAAAAAAT